>JAUBNQ010000003.1:7613637-7626501 GCA_032353495.1 Ctenopoma kingsleyae
TCACTCCCAAAACCCCCACTGCACCCCACTGCACCCCATGCACACACGCACACACACACACACACACACACACACACGCACACACACACAATAGAACAAACCTTACAAGCCTGCTCATACCAAAGGGACCAAAATGCACTGAATACTTCATACTGTGACATACAGAGGACATATGTGCAATAACAACAACCACAGGAGAAATAGTTGGTATTCTGTAGTATTTTGTAGTATTGTATTGTATGTTTTATCTTGTTACTTATTATATCTTATTTTTGTATATTGCTGCTGGTCTCTGCGAGCCACAAAACTAAATTTTGCTGTATAACTACAGTGACAATAAAGCCTCCTTTTTCCTTTATCTTTATGAGTGCAGAGACAGAAAAAAAATCTGATAAAATTTAACAGTTTTTACCTCCTTTGAAACTCTGGGCCTGATGTTTTTTTAAAGTTATGCCCAGTCAACTGTAGGTGGTTTATTCTGCGACACGTACATCTGATAACTTATTTTAGCCTTTATTTGCAGATCCAGACACTTAAAATGTATTATCATAATAAACTAATAAATTATAATGCATTGCTAAATCCCAGTATATCAATAACTTAAAACTAGACCTGTCTTTACCTGCAAAATCAGTGCAACTTTCCAAAATTCTGCAAGGCCTCCTGTTGAAGTCATAACTCTAACTGTAGTGTGCTGAATTTGTGTGGTGGGAAATGAATATTGAGAATATACAGTAGATTTATTTCCAACAACCAAGTTATGGGTGAGTAAAGTGAAATGAAATGAAATGGATGTAAAGTAGTTTAAACCTTATTGGTGTGTGCAATGTGTAAAACAATTCCTATAAGTTCTAGGCATAAGGGCAGGAGGTCATGAATGTCAAAACCAAATTTCATGTTAATCTGTTGAATATGCTTTTCACAGAAGTCAGAAATAATGTTTTCCTTGAGCACTTAATTGTCTCTCAGTAATGCCTTGATGACATGAAGTGTTGGAGAAACAAGACATGTTTATTAAAACCATTCACGTTTGTTCCCAGAACTTAACACACGTGGTTTCATGGTTTTCTCTTGGTACATGTGAGTGGGATGGAAGATGTACTTGCTCAAAATCAGTGAATCACTTTAATAGTTTTTTCACTCCCTAAAATTCAAACAATTCTCACTCAATTATTTTTGCTGTCTGCATTGTGCTGCCAAGGAGATGCTGATTAATTCAAACATTACCATTTTCTCAGCTAAAATTAGAAGCATTGTTATCTTTGTTTAATATATATTATCAGTTCATTTCAACATCAAGGACAAATGTCCATCAGTATTTGACTGGTGTGTTTGTGCTTCAGGTGTTTGTTGGGGTGTGACTTCAGATAAGACTGTTCACCACCCTAACCTAACATATGCACTGTTATCACAAAGGCAATCAAAGACTGTCTGATAGTGACTTATTGGATCTATATCCTTCTTATCTACAGTATACATGTAGCTTTACTCTAATACAAATGTTATTTGTTTTATTCTGACTTGGATACCATGACTTATTTTTCCCAACATTTTTCCAATTTAGCATTGGACAGACTACAGTGAAAATTTGCACTCGCTATAAATGTTTTTGGATAGAAAAATCCACTCCTACACAAAATTTAATAAAATCTCCTGGTGTCCTTATGATAGATAGCTATGATGCAAGTCCATTAGTTGTATTTAGGTCAAGCCTTTGAATGGTTTGAACAGGAACCTAAGCTGGACGTTGCATATTTGATTTACATTTAATGAGGAATCACTGTTAGGTGAGAACTTAATGCATTTTTAACGTTTCGTAGATAAGAATCCATTCTTCACAGTGTGAGAAACTTTCCCTGTCTTATAATGCAGTTGTCATCAAGCTTTAAACAAGTTCCCGAAAGGCCGATAATCTTCACCTGACAAGTGATAGATGTTTTTATGCAAAGAGAAGATTTTGCCATGTGATTAGTCAGTTTGAGACTTGGCATCTGTGCAGGCAGCGTGACACCTTGTCCCTGATTGGCTTTCTCTGCATCACCGAGACTAATAAAAGGGAATCGATTGTGATGCCATTTATCCAGATCCCCGGTTTTCTGTGTCAGGTAAGGTTGATTTGCAAATGTTATAGCCATATATTTAAATTTTGAGCTTTAATTTGGCTCATTAATAATTTAGTCTCTAAATGTCTTGAAGGATTTTAGTTTTAGCAGGAGACAAGGTTGCAAGCTTTATTTTTCACAATCCTAAAATGTAGTGTAATGTTTTTTTTAAAACTCTGATGAAAGTCAAACATGCCACATTTGTCAGTCTTTTAGTATTAAATAATAAATATAAAGACTGAAATTCAGCAACTCTTATACTATATAAAATAACTTTATTTATACTTAACTGTTGCTGGAGTTTTTTAGGCTTTTCTATCATGCAGCCTGAAATTAGGTGAAATTGGTCTAAAATGATGTCAGGCATTAATGCTGCCTGTTTCCTGAATATGTTTTGTGCAAATGAAACACATTTCTAACACTTATAGTTCCTGTAATGTACCTGAATGATCACAGGCATGTTAGTTGAAACAGACAACCATAATTTTTAAAGAATTTTAATAGTTAGATAAAACAAACACTGTGTTTGTCTTTAAAACCAGTGTGTCTAAGTCTGATTGTCCTCATACTGGTAAATAATTAATTTTAACAATGTGTTTATATTATTTTAGCTTCAACAATGAACGGGCCAATCCACTGTCTTGTGGGTCTGTTGCTGATTGGTAAGTCAACACAAGTTGGTAACTTAGTACTGTACATGTCTAAAATGTTTGAAAAGAAAGAACTTTATAGTACGCAGTCATGTGAAATATGAAATATTCCATTATTGCAACTTTCAATTTAAACTTGAAACTGTCAGCACTATATTGTAGTAACAGTGGAAAATAACTAGCACACTTTCAATTACCGCACTTCTTTTTGTATTTAACTACTTGTTTTTTACTTGTTTTTACTTTGTTTTTTCATTTTCTCTTACTTTATGTGTTTACATGTGTTACGTTTGTGTTTATTTTACTACATTACAACTCAAAATATTTTACTTTTTACTCAGCTGCATGGACCTGATCAATAGTTCAATAGTTATTCATTAATACAAAATATAAGCAAATCATGTTGTCTTATTATAGGGTTTAAAAAATTATTGACCCATGAGATATGACAAGGTGTGAAATGATTAACACTTATTTTCACGTTAATGCATGGATCATTATATTCCAAGAACATTATATACTATACATTATTCTGAAATAGGCCTGCATAATGAGTACTTTTATTTTTGGTAAACCTATTTCTGATGCTAATACATAGATTAACTAAAATATCTTGGTACTTCCTCTATCACTGGTATTTATTAACAGATAACTTACAGATAACTTATTTTATTTTTGGATTTTTCATAGCCTTCTCTCCATCCTTTTTTCAGGGTCCTGCTCTGCTTCGCCAGCAGGAAGAGAGTTTGCCACATCTTTCATGCAAAACTTTGGGAGTGATGGTAGTGATACACGTTTCTTGGTTGAAGTTGCAGCTCTGCCCTCTTCAAAAGGCAGCACCAAAGTCAAGGTGACTGCTATGGGTGAGACCTATGAGAAGGAAATTAACCCTGGTAAGAGTGAATCATTCAAGCTCCCCAACAGCGTTGAGATGAAAAGCAGCAAAAAGTCCCGCCAGACTGTGCTGATTGAGGCAAGTCAAGATGTTACTGTGTTGTCTCTCAACTACAAGCAGTACACAGCAGACACATCTGTGGTCTACCCCGTGAAGGACTGGGGGACTGAATACTTTATATTCACTCCTTCCAGTTCTCGAAGAGACACTTTCAAAGAATTTTCTATTACCAACTACAAGGAGCCCAACACTGTAGAGATTATGCTGCAGGGCTCAGTCAGATTCCAAGAGAAATATTACAGAAGAGGAAGCAAGATGACCATGAAGCTAGAGCCATTTGAGACCGTTCAGATTCAGAGTCAGGATAATCTCAGTGGTTCTAAAGTAGTCTCACACCTTCCTGTTGCTGTATCCTCGGGACATAGCTGTGCTCAGAAGTACACCTCCTGCAACCACGTCTACGAACAACTTCTTCCTGTAAACAGCTGGGGCAAAGAATTCATTATTGCACCTCTGCCTTATCATGACATCTTTACCTCTTTACATGACAGCGTTTTTGTCCAAGCATCCCAGCCCACCAACCTTACCATGAATGTTAATGGAAACATCCAGACTTACTCCATGTTTGCAGGACAAACCCTTGAGCTCTACTCTCATTGGCCATATGCAATATATCTGACATCTGACAAGGGTATCCAGGTCCTATTTGAATTCAATGGTGGCCCTGATGATATATTACAGTATTTTGATCCATTCCTGATGACTATACTACCCACAAATTATTTCAGCACTTCCTATTCCTTGGATGGACAGATGGATTTCTACAACAGCATTATTATTGTGGCACACAACAAAGACCTGGATGGCATCAAAATAGATTCCATGCCCCAATCTGCCAACTTCACTTGGAATAAAGTGGAAGGGACTGATTTCTCCTGGGCCGAGATGTACTATAGCACTGGAGCAAACTTCTATCAGATATCTCACCCAAAATCCCCATTTGGTCTCTACAGTTATGGTGTTTCCTATGCTAATGGATACGGATCACCAGCATCTGCTGACACAGCAGGTAAATAAAAAGAATCGCAGAATGGTGCAATATGTTCAGTTACACTGAATAGCACAGTATAGTATAATATGGTATGGTATAGTATTGCATAGTATAGTACAGTATTAGTGCAGTGTAATACTAATCAATGGTTCATGTGTTCTTTCCTCTTACATTATGTCAGAGAAACATGACTGCAGCACCACAAAATGTCCCAAAGATGAAGTGTGCCTCATGAAAGGAAACTCTCCTACATGTGTCAAAAAGACACCTCCCAGGAAAGCAGGAACCTGCTGGGCAATGGGTGATCCTCACTACCGCACATTCGATGGCAGCTACTATAACTTCATGGGCAACTGCACCTATACAATGGTCAAGAACTGCCATGTCAGCGAAGACATCCCAGCTTTTGATGTTGATGCTCACAATGACAGACAGGCAGGTTCAAAGATCACAGCAGTCAGCAAGGTGATCATTAAAATCTACGGATACACTGTGACCATTGTACGGACAGAGTTTGGCCTTGTCAGGGTGAGTAATTTACAAGCACATGTTATTAATCAAGTCTGTAAAGAAATGTAATTCAGTCAGTTAATTCTGACTGTGAATCTGTTTTAGATGAATCACACACTGTGGAATCTTCCTATCAACCTTGGCAATGGCAAGGTGAAACTATCCCAGAGTGGCCTGTCTGTCATTGTCGAGACAGATTTTGGCCTGACTGTGCAGTACGACTGGAAGGAGTATCTTGTCATCACTGTGCCTGGCAGTTTTTCTGGCAAAGTGTGTGGTCTGTGTGGTAACTTCAACAGAAAAAAGGAGGATGACTTGGTGACCTCTAATGGCTCACAGGCCAGCAGCATAGTTGCCCTGGGTAAGAGCTGGAGGGTTCCTAATGCACCAGAGGATACTCAGTGCCGAGATGAATGCTTGGGAAATTGTGAAACATGTGATAAACACAGCTTTTTTGATGGCCTGAAAGACAGAATCTTCTGTGGCCTGCTCACACATGTCATGGATGGACCGCTGAGTGACTGTAATGCTGTCATTGATTCCAAAGTCTTTCATGAGATCTGTATGTATGATGTGTGCATGGGTGAGGGGATGAAGAATTTCCTGTGTAACACCCTGCAGGTGTATGCTGATGCCTGTCAGAGGGCTGGCATCAAAATTTATAATTGGAGGCACCTCGCCCGTTGCTGTGAGTAAAGTTTTAAAAAATAGCTGTTACTTTTTGACTTTTACCTTTATTCTGTGATGTTAACATACTGTAATTTTGTCTGAAATAGCTGCACCCTCATGCCCAGAGAACAGCCACTATGAGTTCTGTGGGAATGCTTGTCCTGCCACCTGTGAAGACCCAGATGCTGCCACAAAGTGCAACAAATCCTGTGTGGAGACTTGTGTCTGTGATAAAGGCTTCCTGCTTAGTGGCACAGAGTGTGTCCCCAAGTCCCAGTGTGGCTGCTTATACAACGGTGCCTACTTAGAATCTGGAGCCTCTTTCTTTACTGATCATTGTGCTGAGAAGTGCACATGCAATAAAAGTACCAAGAAAGTTGACTGCACGAAACCAGGTTGTCAACAGGGATATGAGTGTAAGGTGGTTAATGACCTTATTGGATGTCACCCAATGGAATATGCTGAGTGCAGCATGACTGGTGGCCCTCACATTGGAACCTTTGATGGGTATAATTACAACTTTCATGGCACCTGTGTTTATCAGTTGGCTGGTGTCTGCTCAAAAGATCCTTCCCTGCCAAAGTTTGAAGTTGATGTACAGAACGATGTCCATAGCAAACAAGTTGTCTCTGGTGCAAAGTTGGTAGAGGTCAAAGTTTATGGATATTCCATTGTTGTCACAAGAAAGCAACAAGGCTTGGTTCTGGTGAGATATATTGTAGCAATACAGTAAAATATCACAGTAGAATTGGTTATTTCTTTCTCTTTCTTGATGATAGCATATCCCACACTTTTTTTTTTGCAGATTAATGGAGAACTTACCAACTTACCCTTTAAACTCAAAAACAAAGTAACAGTCCAGCAGATTGGCAACTCTGTCGAAATCACAACTGGCTTTGGGCTGCTTGTCTCCTATGACTGGAATTCAGAAGTACATGTCAAAGTTCCAAGTACGTATGCTGATGTAATGTGTGGCCTATGTGGCAATTACAACCACAACCCTAAAGATGAAGTATCTGAGGAGGAATTGGGAAAACGTTGGAGGGTTGCAGAGATCCCAGGCTGTGTTGATGGCTGCAAAAACAAGAGCGATTGCCCCAGCTGTGACATCACCCAGAAAAACATATATGAGACAGAGAAGTACTGTGGTTTAATACAAAACCCCACGGGCCCCTTCCGAGAATGCCATGCCATCAAAAGTCCTGAAAGCTTTTTTAAGAACTGTGTCTATGATGTGTGCCTTTACAATGGCAAGAAAGACTCCTGGTGTAGCTATCTCCACAGTTATACTTTAGAATGCCAAAGAAGAGGGGTCAGTGTGTCCCAGTGGAGGACAGAAGACTTCTGCCCCAAATCTAAGATGAGCCATCCCAGCAACAGCCACTATGAACACTGTGGCGATGTTTGCCAAGCAACATGTGAAACCGGGTTCCCTCCTACTGACTGCAGGAGGCCTTGTGAGGAAGGATGGATGTGCAATGATGGCTTCTTACTCAGTGGATCCAGTTGTGTGCCTCTTGACCAGTGTGGATGCAAACACAATGGCAAATATTATAAAAAGGGAGAAAGTTTTCTGTCATCAGACTGTCGTCAAAGCTGCATCTGTAATGACACGGTATGTTTTATATACTACATTTACAGTACAGAAGTATACATAGATTTTATGTCATATTTAACTTCCTCACCAAATATTACTCTACCTTTTTAGTTGTTCTAAACATGTCACTGTGACTTTAGGTGCACTGCGAACCACACTCTTGTGGACCATTTGAAAAATGTGCGCTGAACAAGAAGAATGTCCGATCATGTCAACCAATGAAAAACGCAACGTGCACAATCGCAGGTGATCCACACTACAAAAACTTCAACAACCAAACCTACGACTTCCAAGGCACCTGCACCTACACTGCAGCAAAATCATGCCATCTGGAAGGGTCACAGCTCAAACATTTCTCTGTGGTCGTGGAGAATGAGAAGTGGACAATGACGGACACTCCACATGTGTCTGTAGCCAAACTTGTTACTGTGGAGGTGTACGGCTACACTCTGATCCTCCGAAGAAATCAACTTAAAACAATCATGGTTAGTGTTGGATTTTAAATTCGTTTAAATAATGATAGCAGGAAGGAACTTGTTAAAATATAACAGATTACTCAAACACAGACACTGATGATCTTTTTGTTTTCCAGGTAAATGGAGCCTTGACTATGATTCCAATTAGCATCAATGGCGGACAAGTGGAAGTCTACCAAGAGGGCTTTCACTATGCTATCATGACAGATTTTGGCCTGAAAGTCACTTATGACATGATCTACAAAGTCACAGTCACTGTTTCTGCAAATTACATGGGCAAAACCTGTGGTCTGTGTGGAAATTACAATGACAAGGCAGATAATTATGAGCTCCCTGATGGAAAAATAACCAATGACACAAAGACCTTTGGTGCAGCTTGGAAAGTGGCCGTGCCAGGAGTGGTCTGCGAAGATGGCTGTGAGGGTGACCAGTGCCCAAAATGTGACAGTGATCAAAAGAAAATGTTTGAGAAAGATTGTGGAAGTATCATAGATCCCAGTGGTAACTTTGCAGCATGCCATAGCCACCTTAGTCCTCAGTCTTACTACAGTGATTGTGTCTATGATGTCTGCATGTCTCGTGGAGACCGCAAAGTTCTCTGCCACAGCATCTCGTCGTACGTGTCTGACTGTCAGACCATCGGAGTAAAGATCAACAGCTGGAGGACGCCCGATTTCTGCCGTGAGTTCTTGTCTGTGTGATGAATGTTTGTTTACTCACAAGAAAACCACATGAGTCACATTTAAGATTTAATAAATTCATTTTGTTTGCAATTACAAGATTTATGGAGATACAGACTGTTTAGTTGTGTCTCTTGTAATCCAGGAATTTTAGTGACATTTACTGTTATCTTATTGTTGCATAAACTAATATTAAGATTTTTTTTGTAGCTATTCAGTGTTCTGACAACAGTCAGTACCACCTCTGTGCTGAAGCCTGTGCTTATCCATGCCCTGGTCTCATCGACACCATCACCTGTCCCACGACTTGCGCTGAGAGTTGTGCTTGTATTGAAGGCTACTACTTCAATGGCACTGGCTGTGTTGCCCTGGAGGACTGTAGTTGTTATCACAATGGACGTACTTATAAGGTGAAGTAGCCCGGAGTCTGCAGCTTGACAAAGCTTAACATTTTACACTGGAATATCTGCTTTTCATTGCAGCCATTGATCTGCACTCAAAATAGAAACTTAAAGCCTAAGATACAGTAGATAAGTTTTCAAGCTGAGCATTCAGTTCACTTATTATTTCCTGTTAATGCATTTATGACTGTTTAATAACTCACAGTGTAGATAAGATTATTCTTTTCACCACCTGGTGACAGTGCCACAAGCTCTAAATACAATAAAAGTTGCTGTGGAGAACCTGACAACAGCTGACAAAGAGTTTCCTATTGACACTTTGAGCAGACATGGAAAAACATCATTGATTAATTTGAAGATGTGTCCCTGGTCATTGTTCAGTCTTAATTATTAAATTAGTTTATTCTCCACAACCTCCTGTGTGATATATAGAATCTATAGAATCTAATTTTTACTGGACAACATAAAATTATATTAAAGGTTTTGGAAATGAATGGAATCTTAACAGTGAAGGACTGTATATTGTGCTGAAATGTACATGATTTATGTTATAATTTTACAGTTATTTAACAGGCTGATACCTTATATACTGTAATGAATGATTTTTACATCAACCAAACATCCTGTCACCCATTGTCAGTGTATTAGCCATCAGAATACAATGAACATTTCCCTTGTAAACTATTATGTTGCATTATCTTCAGACTAATACACTATTAATTGCTTTATTCACCTCCTCAGATTGGCGAGTCTGTGCTATCTGACAACTGCCAGCAGCGCTGCAACTGTACAACATCTGGCGAAGTCCAGTGTGAGGATGTTTCTTGTAGTCCTGAAGAGAATTGTCAGCTGAAGAATGGTTTCTATGGCTGCTATCCAAAACAGTGTCAGATAGAGACTGGGGGCTCCATTACTCTTTTCAGTGGTGTGACTGGTACCATTTCTGTAATGGGAGCCTATGAAATCATCGTACACTGTGACGAATCAGCGGCTGATTGGTTCAGAGTCGTAGCCAAGCTCCAAGAGTGCACTCTGACTGGTGTGAAGAGCGTTGTTTCTATTTATGTCTACTTTAATGACCTGAGTGTCACTGTTACTAATAAACAGGAGACCTGGGTGAGTATTTTATTAAAAAATGGTTCCACATTTTGGGTCAAACTCGTCTGAAAGAAATTAGAGTTAGGTGAACCACCTGTTAAATTTCCTATTTAACATATTATATCCCATTAATGTGTTGTACCCATTGGACGGAGCCAGGCTAGCTGTTTCCCTCTGCTTCCAGTCTTTATGCTAAGCTAACATCTCTCAGTTCTAGCATCATATGTCCTTGGTGTCTTAGTATAACCTTACTTTAAACACTAAAATACTAACGCTGTTTACAGGTCAATGGTAAAAAAGTGACTCTCCCCAGCATGCCCAGAAATGATATCTATGTGAGACTCAGTGAGAAAACCATAATTATCGAGAAGACATCACACTTCCAGCTGTATTACAGCAACACCCAGGAAGTAACTGTGACTGTGAGTGACAGCATGGCAAACAAGGTGTGTGGAGCATGTGACACAATGCTCCCCTTCAGAGACATCGTAGGCTTCCCACAGGAATCAATGCAGGAGTACATGGCCCCTTTTTCTGCACAAGACTTCCCTACCTGGTGAGTAGGTTACAGACTGGTCCAAGCAGTACCTGCCTTTAGTTTAGCTGCTCTACTCAGTTCTCAGTAACAGACATGAAGTAGAAATTAGGTTTATACATTCAGATCAACAATATCCACCTAATGTTTAGTCCATGTTGAAAAACTAGGTCCACACATTCAACTTGTCTTCTGTTCACAGTGAGTTGTGAAGAAAACATCTCATCAACATCCAGAGATCAACAGTATCATCATCTGCAGAAACTTCAACAATAAATCAGCACTGAAAGCTTCATTTGAAATTAGTATATGTATTACCGTTATTTACAGTTTTCAATGCTTTTAACTGGCTCATAAAATAATTTTATAATAACTTACATTTTTAGAAGATTGTGATTGGGTTTCGGGAACCAAAATAAAAGGGTTTCTTAAATTGTATGAGTTTACTTTTCTATCTGTGTCCTGGTGATTTCAAATATGTTTAATTATATACTTGTTTTAAATTAAAAGTTGTAAAGCTAAGTTTGACAGCTAAAGTTGAACTGTGGACAGTGACATTTCAGCCGGCCATATTAGCATCTCCAGTACTATATTGAATCCTGCTTTGATTTATTCTAGATCTCAAAGTATTTTGTCATTCTATTTTGTTGAACACGTGTTTTGTCTTTAAACCCAAATCAAAGCATCTGTTTTAAACTAAAAAGAATCTTTTTTAACTACTTTTCATTTGTTGTGCTTACTTAATTTTTTCAAGGCAGTGTTTCCTAGAATGTAAATGTAAATGCATCTAATAAATGGAATTGGTCCAAAAATTAAAACATCTTTTGTCTGATGAAATGACAGTGAAAGTTGAGTTGTTCTTAATTAATAGATTAACTGGTACAATATTTTGTGATAAATAAAAACATTCTTTAAACATTTCAGGACAAACTGAAACTAAACTGATTCAGGTTTAACTTTCCTAAATTGTTTAATTTTAGTTTTCAAAGTCCATCTGTTATAAACATTTCTGACACTTAATACAAAGTTCTATAATTTCCTTTTGTTCAGTTCTTCATAATCTCAAGTAAAATATCTCTGTAAAAGTCCACCTTCTTTTGCAGTTGTGCTATTCACTGTGTAAACTAGTTTTAGTCCACTGGTTAGTTGTCGTCTCGTCTGTCAGCGTATTACCGCTCTGACTGAAACATGTCTGCATATGATAAAAAAAACTTGCCTTAGGACAGGTGCAACTTTTTGTACAGTTTTGAACACTCATTAAAATGGTAACTTATTTTGTATTTTAACACTATTCTCATATTAGTCTAAATATTTGAACTGTTCTAGAAACATATATCAATAGAATTTGCAAATAATATGTTTTATATACATAGATAATACTGGCCGAAAGCACAGTAATTGTTTTAGAAATACGTACATACAGTCTCTACGTGACCAGTTCTGTTCTCATGAAGCTCACTGATGCAACAAAAAGTGAGGCACCAGTATTTTGACTGTTTTGAAACAAAAAGAAGACAAATAAGTCACTGCCCTTTAGAACAGCATGCATATTAACCTTAACACAACTATTGATTTAAATGATAGAAGATTTGTTTGTTTCATGCTGTCAAGTAGAACAAGAACAACAACATAACCGTGATTATAAAAAAAATACTTTTATACCCAACAAACACCTTTTTTACATTAACTCCTGAAGGAAAGTTAACACTTAACAAATGTCTTCCTGCTGGGGAGGGGGACTAAATTTGCATGTACATAATAAATTTGGTTCTAGCACATTTATCACAGGTGGAAGAAATAAGAATTAGATACACAGCCTAAAACAGCCTGCAGATATATACATAAATTAAGTTGGAGTGCCAAAGTTTTTACCTCATCTTAAAGATTGAACAAAAATAAATTACCTGCGACAGACATGACATCAGAAAGATAATATTTTCTCTTTTGCTTCATGATTTTACATATTTCAAAATTCTCTGAAAGCTCTTAAAACCAAAATAAATACATCTTTGAAAACACTTCAGATTCAATCTGCAATTTGTGTGTGTGTAGTACAGGTTATAACATGTTGTACATTGGTTTTTATTTATTATTGTCCATTACTTCCTTTCTTTAAATCCTACAAACAAATCCTAGCATGCTCCTTTTCTTGACAAGTTAGGCCTTATCAGGGCTCTTAGTTTTGTAACTCAGAATTTAT
>JAUBNQ010000003.1:7626601-7646876 GCA_032353495.1 Ctenopoma kingsleyae
GGTGTCTTCTCCTTGTAAGTCGCTTTGGATAAAAGCGTCTGCTAAGTAAAGTAAAGTAAAGTAAAGTAAAGTAAATCCTATGTTGATTCTGATTAAATCAAAATCAGATCTGTATTTTTTACATTGATAAAGTCTTGGAACAACCAGTACATTTAACAGAACAACTTATATCTACATTTACATAAATACTTAATAATTTACCTCAAAAAAACATAAATGATTCCACACAATTTCGGTATGTTGTTTTAATGTTGTTCTAATAGTTCTACAAAAACAATAAAAAGCAAAGTGAAAAAAGGGTTGGGGGCAGGAGGGGTTGTAAAAGGTGTGACTACATCTACTCACACCCCTTTTCATTGTCCACTTAACAAGCCTATTCAGGGCAGGCGTGAAGTGAAACCACTCAGGAGAAGAAATTTGCATCTCAGGCTTAAGAAGCTACTTGGACGAGGAGTGAAATGAAATCCAGTTGCCATGACTCAACTGTGACTGAGAATCTTCAGTGACTTAATAATGTTTGTGATTTAGTGCTATATAAACATACTTATATCCTTATATCCATGTCTTATCCACATGGCCACGACCAGACAGGCAGCATCGTTGTGGCCTGATGAAGTCATGATATTAAACGCTGCAAGCCAGGTGAACATCAGCGCTTCTCTAAAGGTCTTCAGATATCTCCTTTGTTTGAGCCATAAGACACTTCTACAAACCTGTGTTGTCAAAACTCAGTTTTCCCTTCTTTAAGCCTCCCAGACTTGATTAAAACACCTTACTGTAATTTCTGCCTCATGTGTTTTGATAATTCACAAAAAACTTTAGACGAAGAAATAAGAAAAAACAGCTAAAAGGATGACTGTCTAAATGTCTGTGAAGATTCTGAGTCATCCAGGTCATGGTTACACCATTATCCTTCCATTCCAGAGGGCTTTCTCAAGTCCTGTCTTCTTACAATAGGCAGTTTTTGAAAAATTCATGCAGTGTCCCCTGGTCAGTTTTTATATAACCACTAGGAGTCACCAAAGACTTAAGGCTTTAGTGAGTGACTTATATTAAAAACTATTTAAGCTGCATGTGTGCACATTTTAGTGCTTAGATTGTTTATGAACACCATTGCATATTTATCAGTTGCTTGATGACTTTTTCAGACTCTCTGCCCTCTGGAATTGCCACTTGAAACCTTTTTGGGACTGTCTAAATGTGATTTCAGATGAAAAATAGCTGACACACAGACAAAGACATCAAAGTAACTGTTTATTGAGTAAAATGCCTATTAGACAAAATCTAAAAAGCGTTACATATTTTTCTGAATTTTGAAAATCAAATGCAGGAATTGCATTTACCTGTATGTAGGATTATTTAAATAAATAAAAATAATTTCATGACATGTGCTGTTAGTCTGGTTATGCTGAAAGATGCTGATCAATCCGGATCATGATGAGACGGCAGGACTGGGGTTTATAAACCACTGAAAAAGAAACAGAAATAAATTTTAAAAATGGTCAAATTTAATGTCAAATCATTATCATCTAATTTAACAGACATGTAGGAAAACAAGTTCACAATAAAACAAGTAGAATCCTGTGCAATATCAGAAAAATAGAAATATTTTATAGTATTATTTTTACATTTGTGGAGAATTTGACTGTATGTCTAATTAAAAACAAGCAGAATATGTAGACTACATTGAAGAAGTTGACCCCAAAGCACAACCTCAGTGCAACAAAAGTGACTACACCTGATTTCCAATAAAGGTGAATTTCATGAGCAAAGTGAACATCACAGCTTTCTCCGTTTTGGCCTGGGTTTTATCTAATACTGTATATGTACAAGATTTAAATATTGGAGAGGGTTCAGGAGTAGCACCAAGTTACCAGATGAAATCCACTGCTCACAAAAGGACACAAAACAGCAAGAGGCCCGAGTTATATTTGCAACACATCCTCTGGTCAGATGAAATCTGTGGGGCTGCATGAGTGCAAAAGGTGACATTTATATGGAACTATGAATTCTTGTTCTTCTTTTGGCTTCTTGTGGCTCCCTTTAGGGGTCGACACAAGAGATCATCTGTCTCCAACTCACCCTAGCCCTAGCATTTTGTTTTATAGATGGAACTATATTCTTGTTTTGTTTGTTTGACTATAGATTATTTTATCAAACATTTATTTTTTTCAAGTTACGTACTTCTTTGGCATTGGCTAAAAGCAAATAAAACTTTATTCAATTGTATTAGGGTTTGTAATTGCTTCACATTTTTTTGATATAAACAAGGTGTGTACTCAGCATGCATACATACACTCTCATGTATTCTATACCTACAATAGGCAGTTTTTGAAAAATTCATGCAGTGTCCCCTGGTCAGTTTTTATATAACCACTAGGAGTCACCAAAGTCCTAAAGCTTTAGTGAATGACTTATATTAAAAACTATTTAAGCTGCATGTGTGCACGTTTTAGTGCTTAGATTGTTTATGAACACCATTGCATATTTATCAGTTGCTTGATGACTTTTTCAGACTCTCTGCCCTCTGGAATTGCCACTTGAAACCTTTTTGGGACTGTCTAAATGTGATTTCAGATGAAAAATAGCTGACACACAGACAAAGACATCAAAGTAACTGTTTATTGAGTAAAATGCCTATTAGACAAAATCTAAAAAGCGTTACATATTTTTCTGAATTTTGAAAATCAAATGCAGGAATTGCATTTACCTGTATGTAGGATTATTTAAATAAATAAAAATAATTTCATGACATGTGCTGTTAGTCTGGTTATGCTGAAAGATGCTGATCAATCCGGATCATGATGAGACGGCAGGACTGGGGTTTATAAACCACTGAAAAAGAAACAGAAATAAATTTTAAAAATGGTCAAATTTAATGTCAAATCATTATCATCTAATTTAACAGACATGTAGGAAAACAAGTTCACAATAAAACAAGTAGAATCCTGTGCAATATCAGAAAAATAGAAATATTTTATAGTATTATTTTTACATTTGTGGAGAATTTGACTGTATGTCTAATTAAAAACAAGCAGAATATGTAGACTACATTGAAGAAGTTGACCCCAAAGCACAACCTCAGTGCAACAAAAGTGACTACACCTGATTTCCAATAAAGGTGAATTTCATGAGCAAAGTGAACATCACAGCTTTCTCCGTTTTGGCCTGGGTTTTATCTAATACTGTATATGTACAAGATTTAAATATTGGAGAGGGTTCAGGAGTAGCACCAAGTTACCAGATGAAATCCACTGCTCACAAAAGGACACAAAACAGCAAGAGGCCCGAGTTATATTTGCAACACATCCTCTGGTCAGATGAAATCTGTGGGGCTGCATGAGTGCAAAAGGTGACATTTATATGGAACTATGAATTCTTGTTCTTCTTTTGGCTTCTTGTGGCTCCCTTTAGGGGTCGACACAAGAGATCATCTGTCTCCAACTCACCCTAGCCCTAGCATTTTGTTTTATAGATGGAACTATATTCTTGTTTTGTTTGTTTGACTATAGATTATTTTATCAAACATTTATTTTTTTCAAGTTACGTACTTCTTTGGCATTGGCTAAAAGCAAATAAAACTTTATTCAATTGTATTAGGGTTTGTAATTGCTTCACATTTTTTTGATATAAACAAGGTGTGTACTCAGCATGCATACATACACTCTCATGTATTCTATACCTACAATAGGCAGTTTTTGAAAAATTCATGCAGTGTCCCCTGGTCAGTTTTTATATAACCACTAGGAGTCACCAAAGTCCTAAAGCTTTAGTGAATGACTTATATTAAAAACTATTTAAGCTGCATGTGTGCACGTTTTAGTGCTTAGATTGTTTATGAACACCATTGCATATTTATCAGTTGCTCTGATGCCTTTTATGACTCACCACTGGGGGAAATCAGGAGCTGTCCACTGCCCAATGTTCAGTGATGCGAAGACAGTACTCGGCCCATGAAGAGACACAAGCAGTCTCTCTCTCAGAGCTCGCAGTGTTGTGTCATTAGGCACGAGCTTCCCACATGCCCCACATACCATGTCAGCTACTTCGTCGCTGACACTAACGGCAAGTTGATTAGTTGAACTGAGAGTCAGCTGAAGGCTGTAAGGATTGTTAATTCTCACTGTGTTATCAGAAACCACCACTTGTACATTGTTCTGTGAGTAAGTGGTTTGGGTCATCGCTCTTCCATTTATCTGTAATATAGATTGAACTCTTTACAGTAATAAATCAACTTTTTGGGTAAAATTAATGTTGTATCTTAACCACACACTTACCCAGATGTCATGTTTATTGTTGACTGTGATCATAACTTCACTGAAGAACACATACACAGCCACGATTGAGTTTACACCAGGAGTGCATGTTTCCAGTTTCACCACCACCCTGAACCAGTCTGATGTCTGAGACTGGTCACAGCTCTGGATCAGCTCATAGGACCCTGGCACTGTTACAACACCACTTTCACCATTAAACGCAGTCAGGGTTCCGTTCGGGCCCATAACGCACTGCTGAGGGTAGCAGCCCATCATGCTGTTCTTGACTTGGCAGTGCTCATTGGGGTCACATGTCATGTTCTTTGACAGGACTACTCCAGAGGCCTGGCAGGTGTGAATCCTGTGACAGTCATCTGTTATAACAGACTGTCCAACCTGAAAATGACACAAAATACACAAAGCTCTGTTTGCACAAATTGTTTCATCCAGCTCATACAATCAATACATGCAATACATCACGCATTTTCTCTTCACCTTGTAAGTCTGGCCTTTGTAATAACAGCTGCACTGGTCACTGGGCACACAACCAGTTCCATTGTAGCTGTAGTTATTGTCGCAGGCACAGCCCTCAACACAAGTCGTGGTGCAAGTCATGATGTCATGGAGACCAGCGCATGAAGAATTACAGGGCAGGGCGCAGGTTTCATAATGACTGTTAGCACTGCATTTGAAAGCTGTAACAAATTTAAAGTGTGTTTTATATATTAACAAATGTGGAGTTAGATTTCATAGTGTACAATAAAGAATAGAAATGTGCAGACTCACGGCAGAAAGAAGGACTTCTCCAGTTCTGAATCTTTGCTCCAAAGTTTTGGCAGTCTAACATATATGCAGCAATACTGTGACACAGCATGCTTTGCTCATCTTTAGCCATGCAAACATCATAGACACAGTCTCTGAAGTAGGACATAGGCTTTATAACCTGGTGGCAGGCTGCAAAAGGCCCTTCAGGATTGATGATAATAGCACACTTTGCCTCTAATGCAGTTGCATCACATTTGGGGCAGAGGTTACCACTGCAGCCATCTTCGCAGACCACTCCAGGCACGGATACTTTCCACGCTGCCCCAAACACCTGGAAGTCTTTGGTCACATTTCCATCTGGCAGCTGGAACTCATCTGCACTATTACCGTTAAAATTGCCACACAGACCACAGGTTCGGTCCCTGTAGTTTCCGGGGACGGTGATGGTGACATGGTAGACGAGATCATAAGTGACCCTCAAGCCAAAGTCTGTCATAATGACATCATTTGCCCCTTCCTGATAAACCTTCACTGCACCGTTTAAGAGGCTTAGTGGAAGATTATATAGGATCCCATTTACCTGAGGAGAACAAATAATTTGTTTAATAAGTCATAATTGTTTTTAATCTATTATATGTTCTAACTCGAGTAATGAGGATATTGTGACATACCCAAACCATTTTAGCTTCATTCCTGCGAAGGATGAGGACAAATCCATAAACCTCTACTGCCACAAGTTTGGCCACTGAGACCTTGGGATTGTCCGACATATCATACCACTTCTCATTCTCCACTGCCACAGAGAAATCTGTGAGCCTTGTGCCAGTCAGGTGGCAGCTTTCAGCCGCAATGTAGGTGCAGGTGCCTTGGAAGTCATAGGTGGTGTTGTCAAATGTATTGTAATGCGGATCTCCAGAGATGGAGCAGACTCCTTTTCCCAAAGGCTGACATGATCGCACATAATTATTGGTCTCACACTTCTCATTTAGACCACAAGTGGACTGCTTACACTGTACCTGTTATGAACAACATACCTGCTTTAACATTATTTAATGTAAAAATGTGTGTTATTTGATAGTAAAGAAAAGACTTGGTTCACCGAAATCACATGCACAAAGTGATTTTCTCACTAGTGGAAACTAGTCATCCAGGTGGTTTTAATGCATGTGCTGTAGTTTTTGCTGACTTTTGGGATTTCTGCCACCTCGTGTAAAGTGGGAAATGTTACCTTGCCCTCTACTGTGTAGGGGTGGCAGCAGGATGTTTTAAAATGTGAGCACATGAAACAGAAGCTATCTGCAGGACTATAGTATCATTAGGGAGATTTGAGAAAATGTTATTTAGTGTTATTTTTTGTTTTTTGGGTGAAATTACCCTTTAATCCCTCTTATCTTTTTTATATATACAATAATAAATTAAAAGTGTTCAGAATGCATTCTTAGAAAGAGCTGTTTCATGCAGTCCATGTCTGCTCATTCTTACTGTGCTGTTACAGGTGCATTCCTTCTGGCAAAGGGCATCAGGGTAGAAGACCTGTCCCTGCTGGTAATATTTCCCTTCATACATGCAGCCACATTGGCTCGCAGGCACACATTCGTCTCCACTTAGAAGGTAACCCTCATTGCAAGCACATCCTTCCATGCACTGAGCTGCACAGTTTGATAGTGCAGAGTCTTTCTCACATGATCCAACGCAGTTGCTGGTACACAGCTCATAGTGGCTATTTGATGGACACTGGGCATCTAGGAATAAGGCAGAATCAAGATCAGTTTAGTGATATTATGGTTCAAGAAACTCACAAGAAGTTGTCTTGATTGACTTGATAAAAAAGTAGACGTCCTCACCACAGAACTGAAAAGACCTCCAGGAATATACTTTGGCACCTTTCAGCTGACAGGCAGCTGTGTATGCAGTCAAAGTCTTGCACTGCTTGTTCCTACTTCCCTCATAAAGACAGACATCATACAGGCAGTCGTTAAGGAAACCTGCGGGCTCAACCTTGGCATGGCAGTCACGGAACGGGCCTGCAGGGTCACTGATGAGGCCACAGACAGTGTTGGTGCTATACAGAGCTTTCTGAGTGGAGTTACAGCCAGGACAGGGGCCACTGCAGCCATCAACACAGCCAGGGATTGTGCCGACTTTCCAGCTTTGACCGAGAGCCTCGGGAGTAGCAGCTTGTTTCCCATTTCTCATTTCCATGTCATCTTTGGGGTTAAGGTTGTAATTACCACAAAGACCTTGCATAACACCCATGTAAGTACTGGAAACAGTCACAAATGCTACACTGCCCCAGTCATAGTACACCTTCACTCCAAAGTTTGTCTCAAGTACAGCAAACCAGCCATTCGTGTAAAGATGGAGTTTATTGTCATCCAGTGTCATAGGGAGGTAGGAGAGCTCACCATTGACCTTCAAAGGAAAATAATGAAAGAAAATAAGGTTCAGAAAGTAATTTGTACAACCAACGATGAATATGTAGAATTAGAAATTAGATTAGTGCAATGATTAGATTAGTCTTATCATCAAGTCTAGTTCATCAGCATAAATACATTCTGATAATCTACTGTGGGATTTGACAACGTTTGAATTAAGTTTCTCACACAGCAAATGAAATCAGACCAAACCACACCCACACAGTTCTCGTAAAACAGGTCAGCTGAATATGTGAGTGTTAAACCTTTAATACACAATAACTATAATTAAAATAATTAACTATAATAATCTATTTCTTTCAGATACTTAACTATAATTGTATTTAGTTATAAAAAATATAACGGTATGGAGAAAACCTAAGATTTAAAAGCATGTTTTCAGGTGCTTTTCATCTCAATATCTTTGGATTTTGGACTCTTGGTCACAGGCATCACGTTGGGTTTTGGGACATTTTTATGAACATATTTAATTGTTTTCTGATGCTTTGCAAACACAACAAGTAATTAATGAATCATGTTTTTTGGAAAATACATTACCACAACAGTGCCAGGGTACTCTTTGCTGATGACAATGGTGTACCCATACACTTTGACCTCTACCAGCTTGACAGAGGACCCAGTCTTCTTATCTTGTCCATTGTTTTGCAGTACAACACTAAAACTTTCAAGGCCTTTTTTATTATTAGAGACACCAGCCATTTCATATGCACAAGTGCCCTGGAAGTTGTAGTGCTCCCCATCAAAGGTCACAAAGTGTGGGTCACCAGATACCATACATGTGGCATAGTCAACAGGATAGCAACCTCTGATCCCTCCCACCACCTGACACTCCTGCCCAGCAGGACAAGAAGTCTGGTTGAAAGACAAAAGTCCACCAGCAGAGCACGTATAGTGTTTGGTACAGGTCTCATCGCCCCAGAAAGATCCTCCGGCTTCCACATAGTGGCCTTCATACATGCAGCCACACTGAGCCTGAGGGACACAGTTGGTGCCGCTGAGCAAGAAGCCATCATCACAGACACATGTCTCCACACAGGTGCCGGTGCATTCTGTGGGAGGATTTGGGTTTGCACATGTGGCAGGACAGCTACTCCCACAGAACTCGTAGTGGCTGTTTTTTGGGCACACGGGTATAGCTGCATGGGCACAGATCATCAGTGTGTTTTCAGTTACAGGTATTACTGTTCAAGTAGCATTTTGCTCTTGCATTTGGTTGAGCTCTGTTACTAACGATTATTTTCATTATAGATTCATCTGCTAGTGATTTTCTCAATTAAACCATTGATTATGTCAGTGAAAAGTATTCAAATTGTCACAGTTCTGTTTCTGTATAGTTTGTTTTTATGGCAGGGTGAAGACACCTGACACACACACACACACACACACATGCTACAATCACACACTCAGCTAGTCAAGCAGCTCCAATTCTCACATGAGCCTTTGTTTTTCTTCAGACTACAGTGGCAGTGTTGTTGCATTACTAACAGTAACAACAGTAACAATACTTAATCTTGTTTAACAAAATGTCCAAACCTCACAAATATCAAAAATAAATATAAAAAAAGTGTTTTTACATACATGGGCTAATGGTTTCAGATAATTGTACATAATGTTGCCCTCTAGCGTACATTTTTAATAATTCATGTTTTCAGATTTAATATGACCATAATCAGTAGAAGTATAAAGTGTGAGTAGAGGCATGAGCTTGAGAATATGTGCTTTAAGTCTGTGCTTACAGTAAGTGCAGTACTTGAGTACTCACGGCATTGAGTAGGAGTCCTCCAGTTGGGAACACTGAACCCAGACATCTGGCAGATTTCAGCATAGTCTTGTAGAGTGTTACAAAGATATGTGTCCACATCTTTACCTCTACAGAGGTCCAACATGCAGTTGCTTTGAAAGACAGTGGGGTCAATGTTAGATTGACAACCTATATATTGGGGAATATCTTGTATAAGGGTGTTACAAAAGATTTGTTTTTCCAATTTCTGAACTTCACTGAGAGGACAATGTTCACACTGGCCTCCACATTCATCTTTGCAATACGCATCAGCTGTCGCACTGGGAACTCTCCAGCTCTCTCCCAGCACTGCCACACTGCTGGCAACTGAGCCACTGGGAGTTGTGAGATCATCTTCCTTTTTGTTATTGAAGTTGCCACACAAGCCGCACACGCTTCCTGCAAAACTTCCTGGCACAGTGACAGCAAGGTAGTCATTCCAGTCATACTGCACAGTCAGGCCAAAATCTGTCTCCACCATGACAAACAGGCCTTTCTGGAAAAGCTTCAGCGTGCCGTTGTTCAGGCTGATCGGGAGATTCCATCGTTGATAGTTCACCTGAATAATAATGAATCAAAGTTTCAGTGATATGGCACATTTGACATTTTATACACTTTAATTTATTTATTTACCAATAGAGAAACCAAGGTCACATCACATGGATTCTTTGACTGCACCAAACATGTTTTCATTGCTTCTTTTTGTTTTGGTTGTTTGGTGAATATCTTAAAATCCAGACAGATCAGTGAAATTTGATTTGATTTGATTTGATAATGAATTGAAAGTTAGTCCAGACAAAGAACAAGATTAGTTTGTGGCGTTGACAGAGCCAAAAAGAAAACAAGGTCTTTAAATTGTTTTGTTTAAAAATGTTTTTTGTATTACATTCAGTTAATTATTTCCCAACATTAAGATAAGACAAGCTTATTTTCATTTTGTGTCAGCAAATACATGTCCTACATGACTCAATATAATATAATGTGTAAAATGTACACTTACTGTACATATACTGTATGTATACATTAAAAGCCTTTATTTTAAAAGTTTAGCTTTTTCTCATTAAATACTCCACTACACGTAAAGTAATACAAATGTATAGCCTTTGTCAGCCAATAGGGATTTTTCACAGATCACAGTATTGAGAATTCACACAGTGCCAGCAAAAGAAACATGAAACTATTCAACACTACTGACTCACCTGGACAAAACCAAATGCGTTGCGAACTATTTCAATATGTATTCCATGGACATTGACAGTGACCGTCTCCACTGATGGGATCTGTAAGTTGCCCTTGTTTGTGTTCTTGGTGTCCACCTCAAAGGCCGGGATGGTCGCATCATGGCAATTCTTAGCCATGGTGTAGGTGCAGTTGCCCATGAAGGTGTAGTAATGGCCATCAAAGGTGTTATGGAGATTCCCCATGACCCAGCAGGTGCCTGGCTCCGGTGTTAAAGTGGTTGGTCCACCTCTGCAAAATCCTATATAAACAAGTGAGTCACTGGAAATCTACTGGGATTCAAGGCTTCTGAACTTTTTATTTTAAACTCAAACATATGTGAAAAGGGTTGAATTGATGCCTTAAAGCTTATAAACATCATGAAAACAGTTCAGTCTTTTCACAAATTGAGGACTTTTAAACTGAAGAGACCTATCCCAGTTAGACGCATTTAAACTTTAAGTTGTGGATGCTTATGAAACATGGTTGAAGCCAAGAGTCCCTGATCTGAATGAGAATGCCTGATTAAATGAAGGTGGATCATCATGATGTGTATTTTTCGTATCTAGAAAAATCATTTTCAAATTCAATCCAAGTTGTTTTCCTATAACCTTGTTGTAATCTACTTTGAGTCACAAGTAATAATAATAATAATACCAACTCACTAAAACTCTTACTTCTGATCTATTAATGACACTAATAGAGTGAATATTTAAAACATACCACTCAGCAGAAGAGCAGAAAAGATCAACACAAACAACCCCATGTTTGTCAGTGGAGAGGATCTAACAGAGGAAAATCAAATGACAATTATTTTCAAAATAGACATGGAAATTCTACTTTATTCTCCCTTTTATTATTTTTATGTTGAATCTTTCCATTATATAGATATAGATATATATACAGTATATATATATATATATATAGAGAGAGAGAGAGAGGGAGAGAGAGAGAGAGAGATGTATATACCCAAGTGCAACTCCTATTTGTATATTTTACACACAGTAGAGAAATTAAATACAATTTCTCCACTGACATTATCAAATTAGAATATTGTGAGTTCATTATGTCAGATATCTAAATCTGTCTTACCTTAGCTGGTCAACAGCAGTTCAGGTACGGCATTTAAGGATGCTTAAATACTTCCCTATGTCCACTGATGGACCAATCAGCGTCTAGGTAGCTTTTCAGAGCTTTTCCCAGAAGTGAGCAAATACAGCAACACGTGACACATTTTTGTGATGCGATTGGAAGAGAGATGTTAATGGAATCAGTTTCATTAAGTACAATATTTTACCTGATGACAAAGAAATAAACTTTTCTTAGTCCATGTGTGTCCTTTGTTGTCTGATTTTCTCTTTTAAATCTTATATATGATTAGTTGTCTGGCTTTTTGCCCATCGATGTGTGCACACTGTACAACGTTACTATCAGCTATTAATTCTTAAAGCTGAAGCCATTTGGTCACCACCCATGAGAATAATAGATAGGTGTGAGTTGTTTAAATGTATAACTCAATGCTATCGTGATTATTTGCACATAGATCAAATGGAGCTCTTTTCTGCTGTCATGAGAGTAATGGAAATATTGTGACTTGAGGTTTGTTTCTTAATTGTACCACTGTTATGTTTCATATGAGGTAAACAGATAAAGATTTTATCTTATCATTTTATTTAATCAGCAAGGGACACAATGCAGAGTGACTTAGTTTGCACACATGTATATATCAGTAGCACTTGTTCCATAGTCATGCACAGCACAGCCAATGTTTCTTCCACAGCCTTCACACAGAAAAGTCTATTAATCCCAAAAACACTGGTCTTTAATCTGTCTAAAGGTTTCAGGTGCTTTTCCAAAAATGACTATGCAACAAAGTACAGCTATAACAATGCTAAATATGTTTTATGTCACTGTATTGAGGCATATTCTCTCATGAATATCAGTTGTTTTTATCTGTTTGTTTTGTTTTGGGGGGTTGTTTTCATATCTAAGCTTTTAAATTAGATCACAACACTAATTGCTTCGTATAAGCGTCACTATCTCAGCAAAATGACACTAAATCATCATCCAAGAAGTGAAATGTTGACAGGTGACATGACTCAATTTCCAGATAACTTCACCAGGATGACTGAAAATCTGTATCTTCACAGTCATAGAATCATCATTGTTTACAAGCTGCCTCAGCTAGCCTGCTATTAGCCCTGCAAAACACAGCCTTGTCCCGAGGTGAGAAACCTGAAATCCACCAGGAGACCTGAGATCCACAGCAAACTGAGATGGTGGAGGTGCAGAGCTGGAGGGAAGAAAAATAGACACGATGTCTCACTGATAAATTGGGCGCGTCATCAGGGCCGATCAGGAACCAGAACAGGACAGGGGTGAGTGATTTTGTCTGCATTGTGTCTTCACCACTTGTGCAAGACGAGTATGTGAATCAGGTATGGTGAAACCTGAAAATGTAGCAACAGTATCTAAGGCGGGCTGGGCTTAGTGAATAGTCAGATGCACATTATACCCACACACCGAGTGAATAGGCACTAATCCTTAAATATAACATATTGCCTCTGAGTTTTCAACCTTCCTATTTCATTTTCTTCTTTTCAGATGTTAATTTCACTCCATTCTGAAACATTGTCTCAGAAGTAATCCTCCCCAGTACTTTTCCTGAGGTGTGGGCAAACAGCAACACTTTTTCTTTCTCTCGACTCCGGTAAAACCAGTAAGGCCAGTCAGACTGGCAAATATGAGCGGTACTATCAGTTATGTTCATATTTACCAGCTGCACCTGGTAAATAAAGTACACTCTTTTTCAGTTCTGTTTTCAGGTTCAACCAGATCCGTATGGAAATATCTGATTCTTTAACCATTAAATGCTCCACTGTGCTCACCAGCTACTTGACAACTGTGACTGTGTTTTTTATTTCTCTGAAAACAGCTACAACCAGCCATTCACATGTAAAGTAAGAAACAGCTAGACTCCTCCTTCATGGAAAAGGTTCTGATGCCATAAAATCAATATATTTATATTTATTGAGGGCAAAGTACACTTATGTACCTCATCGCATCAAAATTATAGAACAAGAGCTGCAATAAATGTTTAACAAGTTGCTTGACCTGTTTGTTGTGTAAAACCCTCCCAGAAAGTGGGAGGAAGCAAGAGAGAGATAAGCATGAACTGACACCGGGGGCAAAAAACACTTGAACCTATTGTCTTGGAAAGATGGAGTCTGACTGAGGAGACAACACCTGAGAATCAACTCTGTGAACAGAAAAAAAGGAGAAATCAGGAGTTAATCTGGACTTTATACGGAGAGGAAGGTAAGACACATATGGATTGGAAAGTAGGAAGATTATAACCAAATGACTGTAAACTCTGTATAAAACCTCACTTCCCTCTACCTGGTCATGTGTTTATTTGTTGTTTTTTTTTCTGCATCACAGAATCCCAGAGAGCATAAATGCGGGGTTGCTGGATTCTGTCCATTTTAATCACTTTGATGTCAATGGGGCTGCTGGTGGTTAATACGGGCCAATATCAAATGTTGACCATTCTAAACAAGAGGAATGAAAAGCTGCAAAACCAGTCAGAGAAACTTTATAATGAATTTTTAGATGAAGAAATATTTAAAGTCACAGTGGAAAACCTGGTGACTCGGGGTAAGAAAGTCGTGAAGGATTTGGAGGCTACAGTGGCCAAAATAAATTCAGAAATAGAGAAGAAGAAAACAGAAAACGACGCCTGTCAAGCAGAAAAGGTGAAACATTTCTCTTTTCTTTCTTATTCTGCTTCTCGTTTCAGTATCTGCCTCTCTGCTCTCATGCTATTTTATCCACATTCAGTATATGCAAATATTTCAGCTGCTGTTAGAACAAGCAACGCTGACAGCTCCACAGCATTTGACACATTACACAGTATTAACACATCAGGGCAGGGTGTAGCTCAGGAAGACAAATCTTCCCAAACCCGGTTTCTTTATTTTATGTGGCAGTAAGAATCCCTTAAACATACTGCCTTTTGTGAAAACATTTAAGAATACAATACACATGTTTGGGCAGGTACTGAATGTAAGT
This sequence comes from Ctenopoma kingsleyae, assembly GCA_032353495.1. Taxonomy (NCBI): domain Eukaryota; kingdom Metazoa; phylum Chordata; class Actinopteri; order Anabantiformes; family Anabantidae; genus Ctenopoma; species Ctenopoma kingsleyae. The sequence continues at coordinate 7,641,127 of JAUBNQ010000003.1, forward strand.
ACAGATATAATAAAATACAATACACTGCTGAAGATTAAACCAGTGGTTCCCAGCCATTTAAAAATCAGCGTTGGGCCTGCTTATCTTATTTTAGATGTAAACAAGTTGTAGTTCCATTTATGCGCTAAAGGTCTTCGATTGTTGACTCACATTATCTACAAAAGATGAACATTAATTATCTACTAATGTGACATTGAACAATAAATCTGTGACAGGAGCCATTACAATGCATTCTGAGTACTTTTACTTCTGAATCTTTCAGGACATTTTACTCCTAATTCTTTTATGATTTTGAACGTGGGACTTTTATTTAACATGGAACAACATCTGAATACTTCTTTAGCTCTAACACCCCCCCTTTTTTTTGCTGTCCCACTAGTCATTCGGGTTTGGTTATTATGAAAGACAAAAATGTGGCGCATCTTGGTAACTGAATAATATTCACAACGTGCCTGGTGTGAGGCTGGCTCAAGAACTTTGTTGCATGTCTCTGTTTGTCCCCTCAAAAAAACACTAATATTTTAATACTTAGAACATTATAGGGTTGTTTGACAGACATATTTGATTCTACTGTTGCAGAAAATGAAAAATGATGAGTTGGCTGGCCAAGAGAAGCAACACACTGAGACTCAAGGTAACGCACAACTACTGCAAGTTATGTCTGAATACTTGTGCCACCATGTGGTGAAATGCAGAAATTACCAATAAGGCCTGAAACATCATGCTCTTTATTTCTTTCTTTGTCCCTAAGGCATCTTTAAAGCAAAGTCTGATGCCTGGAACCAAGAAATGAATACTCTGAAAGTACAACTGACTGTGAAGAGTCCAATATGTGATTATGTTAAGAAGAACGCACTCTCTGAGTAAGCTACAAAAACGTTTCTTGCAAAAATAAAGTAAAGACAATGAGTATACCTATTGGAAAAATAACAATGTCATTGTGTATTTCAGGAAATTATGTGGCTTTAACACCAGCTTAATTACTCATCAGACGAAGAGAAAGAAATGAAAACACATCAACTCCACAATGCCAGTAATGATTTTGACTTTTGATATTATTGGTGTCAACCCATTACTGAGTAAATAAATTAGATTGACACGTTTCTTTATATAAAATGTACATCATAAGACTGGACTCTTGTCATGTGTTGATGTTCTTTTATAAAATGAATGGAAAGAGAGATGTTTAGGCTAACAGTATTTAATTAAAACATGTCACTGTGGCATTGGTTCACTACATGAGTTTCATTAGTATTTTAATATTACTGTAATAATATTGTAATGCTACTGTAATAAGTAAATGGAATACTATTGTAAATTACTGAAAAGCTTTGAGGATCATCAAAAAGTTTCTATGTAGCCCCACAAAATAATATAAATGTTCCTGGGTCTGCAAGTATAAACTACATCGGTGCTACCACTGTGTAAGCAGGAGACAGAGTTGGATGACGTGGAGAAACTTCATCCATCCACCTCTAGTTGAGGTATTTGAATTAAGCAGCACCTCAGCAGCAAGGTGCCCGATGTGGATGAGATTTGTTCTAAGATGCTGAAGGCTTTAGACATTGTTGGGCTGTCTTGGCTGACATGCATCTTCAATGTGGCATGGAGAATAGGCTACCCACCCACAGTCTGTACTAACGAGTGTTTCTTACACTTGGTCCACATGCATTTCTCCATTTTTGCACCTATAATGCAGTTTTTGTATTGTACCCATACTGTATAATATTTTTAAAAGTTCTACATATAACATGTTTAACTCATTTTACTGATGAACTTTAGCAAGGAGTCTCGGTGTGTAGATGTCACCCAGTAATTGTGGCTGCAACTTCTCAAGTGTGTCTTTTTGTGTCTGAGTTAGTGATGTACATGTGAACATGACACCATCCACCTTAGAGAGAATGTGTGGCTAACAATGGTGAAATTTGATCCAGCACAGGAGCCTGTATGACAAAATAGAGTTTGACTGTTCAGTAAAATATTATTTTGTGGACAACAATGAGTAGATTTACAAGCTTGGATTGAATATCTGAATAATAAACCTAATACAAACACTTGAGGGGCATATAACTTAGTTATATTTTAATAATTATTGTAATGTGCGTACATATTTTGTTGCATCCAATTTCAAGGTATAGCTACCAAATTAAGTTTGTCCCTTTTCTTGTGTCAGTCCTCTAAAAATGTGTGGTTTTGTGGTTTTGATTCCCAAATCAACAGATATGTTTGAAAAACACCAATGATGACTCTGAACAAAGCAGCAAATGGCCAGCTGCTGATTTTCATTACGGCTCAGATTTTGTATGGTGTTGTTGAAAAAAAAAGAAAGTTAACTTTTACACAGAAAATATAAACAGAATGTCCTCCAAGAAGAACGATAAAAGGAGTACTGAAAATACATATTAATCAATTATTTGATAGAAAATTTATAAGGATTTGTTGCTTTTCTGTTTCCGCTCATTGTATATGACATAAATGTCAAATATCTTTGGGTTTTTGGATTTTTGGTCGGACAAAAATACATGCCAGGCATTTATCACATTTTATTGACTTAAATTTTAGTTGTAAAAATAATTGTCCCTGATTTATTTATTTATTACTGGATTGATTCACCTACTACATAAAATGATTATTCATTTGTGCATGCTTTGGGGTTCATTAGTATGCAATAAATCAAAATTGCTGACACAATAAATACCATCAAAGTGACAATACTTTTGTGTCTTTGCATTGTACATTCTAGGTTTTTAGCAAATCTGAGTCAGTCATTAAATCAAGGGATTGTTCAAAGCAGCGATATTATTATGATAGTTATTATTATGATATAATTACTTATGTGAAAGAGAAGCCAGAGTGAATTAACCCTGCAAATCCTCTCAGCTCCACTGAGCATCATAGCTGCTTTCACCTCCCTGTGATGGTGTTAACTGTCTGCAGCCTCACTTTTGGTTCATCACGGGAGAAACGTAGGTTACAGTCGTTCTGTTTTACGCTTTTATCTAATGAATATCAAGTACTACAACTAACTTCCTCCGTGCATGGGTCGTGGTGGTTTCTCCTCGGGTTTTCTACTAATAACTAAGCCATCGCATGTTGGGCGTTGCTGACCTGCAGGCTCCGGGTCCTGCCCGTGCAACTTGACCTGCAGCCGCGTCACCGCTCCGGCTCAGTAAAGAGGGAGGGTACTCCCACTGCGGGGAGGAGGAGAGAGGTGAGCGGACGCAGTTATGCCAACAAGCCGATTATTGAAGGCTACTGAGCTCTCCCTGTCAATTTACGTCTGTCCTCTCGTCACATCTGAAGCTGAAGTTCTCACTTTAACGACAAGGTGACTAGGTTCATCTCAGGAAAGTGTTTTTTTTTTTAGTGGACGCTGCAACTTTTGATGGATTTACTTTGTGAGAACTCTTGGAGAAAGACATTTTTCTAGTGTATACGATTTTTGATATTTGCTTGTGTATATTATCTGTGGAGAGATAAAAGTGATCTCCTGTTACTTAATGGTATTTTTGGGTGCCATGGTATCACTTGAAGTTTGCTTTTTTGTCACATTTTTAAACAATAGTAACTGTAATGCATTTTAATGTGTATCCCTTATAGGAGATTTAAATTTCTGTAAAGAAGGATAACAACAGAAGTAGGCTCAACATTAATTGAAAATGGCATTTGCAGTAAATTTGATTAATAAGTGAACTTTACAGTGAAATCTCATCAAGCCAAATCACAGGGCCAGTAGAGCCATCTTCGCTTTGCTCAGTTGAAAGTGCAAAGTGTAAAATGACCAGCACAGACGACCAGAGAGTCAACAGCGAGAGCCCAGCTCAGAAACCAGAGACATCCAGGTACCGCAGCTGGAGCAGCCTCCAGTTCTCAAGATGGAGAAGTAGTTCCCAGAGGACGACACCACCTGGTACCCCTTCTCCAAAGACAGAAAAGAGGGGTGATGTGACCAAAACTCTCTTTTCCTTGGTAAAGACTCACAATGATGACTACACGGCAGACCCTGATGGGCTGTTGGACATCAACAGGGGCTTGGAAGGGTTCCTTGATGACACCACTCAGGAACAGTCCACCTACTTCCAGAAGCAGTTTGGCTCCATGCTGCAGCCTGGGGTCAACAAGTTCTCTCTGCGAATGTTTGGGAGTCATAAAGGTGTTGCTGCTGAACAGGAGAGAGTAAAGAGCTTCGGAGTCTGGATCATTCACCCCTACAGTGACTTCAGGTAATACTGATGTTGGGTAATCTACAGAATTTCCTCTTGTTTCCAGGGCTGTTTGTGGCAACATTATTTGTGCAAAGAATGAGTAAGTATAATTTTCCCATAACAGCATTGAACAATTTGTCATTCATCTCCACGAGCTACTATACCCTTGAAATTGTCCAGTTTTCATTCAAGCAAACAGCATGTGATAGAGTGCTCAGATCCAATTTTTCCAAGGACAGACTGCAGTACAGCAGCTGATGTCATGGTTCCTAGCACATGATAAGGCGATGAAGGGATGTGATTAGTGATACAGTATATAGGACAAGATCATCTGGATTAATGGTACCACTCCATAGTGACTGTTTATGAATAGAGAGAACAACAGTCATTGATCCGGATAATTTAAACGATCCAGTTTATTTCATTTCAAAAACATCCAGTAATTTGTTGCTCCAGTTTCGTCTCACTTTTGGGGGATTTGTCAGATCACTCAGCTTTTGAGGCTGAGCGACATCTTAGCAGCGATACCCAAGCAATCTGTCTGTGCGGTCACTAATAATAGCCATCATCAAATTTAAACATTTTTTAGACATCAGGCCTATGCCAGACAGAGAGGATAAACCTGTGTAGAGGGATTATTGCCCATAAGAATCCCTATAATTCCAATCTTGCTCTATTATGCAATAATACACAGACAGCTGAGAGGGGGATTAGTGAAGGCCTGCTATCCTTAAACCTTATGCTCCAACTTTCCCTTTATAATGGACGAGTTAGAACAGCACGTTTTTGGAGCTGAGTGTTCTTGTTTAAGGGTTAAGACTGAAGAGCTCATTCCCTTTTGGATTTTGAATCCAGTTTGAAATTGGTAACACACCCAGAAATCTCAGAGTCTAATGACCCTCGTATACGAACCATATATCAACTGTCTACCACTGACAGATGGAATGATATTCCACAGTCATCTCTGTTGAATATTTTTTAATGAAGATCTGTGTACAGAAAAGTCAAATTAACAACAGAACAAACTAAACTTAAAATCCACGTACTTACCTACTGTCACATGGTTTTCATCAGTTATGTTATAACATCAGTTATATTAACACGCTGATACTCAATAGCAGCTTAGTTTTTAGCATGCTAACATTTTCTAATTAGAACTACACACAAAATATAGCTAAATGAAATGTTTATTTTTGTGTTATTAAGTCTGGTATTTGACAAATTCTAAGTTTCATCTGATAGCTAGATGAAAAACTGAGGGGATTCAGTGGCAGTAAATCCAGTAGTTGTGGATGAATTGCCATGGATGTTATGTCACTTTGAATGTCAGACTTTGTTCTTAATTATTTATTATTCTGTTGTAAAAAGGTATGAGCTACATACAAGTGGACGCTATCCTGGATTCAGAATTCAAGAAAAAAATTATACTCCTGTTCCACAGTCAGTTATTAATAGCTTTTCTTAAAAGGCTTTTTATGCAGCAGAATTGATGCTCTGATTTCTATGTACACACACACACACACACACACACACACACACATATAT
>JAUBNQ010000003.1:7646976-7662210 GCA_032353495.1 Ctenopoma kingsleyae
ATATATAGACTCACTTAATGTTAACTGCTTTAATGCTGTCCAGAGTCTTTGGTGGAATTATTAGCACTAAACAACCACTAATCTGTTGCAACATGGGAGAAGATGATAAGTAGTCATGTAAACCCACAAGTAGACACAGAGGACATGGACGCAAGAGACTGATGGAAAGATAAACGTGAATGAGAATGAGGAACTAATCTATCAGTTCCTGTATATCTCGTCTGACTGGCTAAAAAACAAGGTTGTTTTCTCACAGGGGTCATGTTCAGATCACTGATCTGTGGCAGTAATTAAAAATAATCTGGTTCATATTCTGTTACTGTGCCCCTGTAATGAAACAAAGACTGAGAGAAAGACACAGAGTGATTGGCACTTGATGGAAACAATCTGTAAGGAAACCCAAACCATGTACTCATGTTACGACAAATATCTGAAGCGTCAAACCACACTTCACAATCACAGACCAGTGGTCATGATGTTTTCTTCATCACCTTAGCTATACTAAACATAATGATGTTTGATGAGAGGGGGTCCTTCTGGAGCTGTTGCGAGAGTAAGGCTCACACTGAAATGGGTACAGCTGTTTAGATGCTGTCCTGCTGATTAGATGACCTAAAAAGCAGTAAATTCTGGTCTCATACATAATTTCCTGTTGTTTGATGCCATACATTGTGTCCAGCATTGAGTAACTCTTTGCAAAACAGTTTTGGCATTTCTGAATACAGCCATGAGGAATGTTACCATAAAAGTCATTCGTGTCTGAATGACACAAAGCAGTCCCTTTAGCAGTTTGACGGAGCCAGCATTGTTACATTATCTGTCTGAAAAGGGCTGTTGTGATCTTATCTTAACCAGGTGTAAATACAGCCAGTGCAGTGTGACTACATCCCTGCCCTGTATGTTACTAACTCACCTAACTCTGCATCCTTCCACAGGGCTTCCCTAGAAAACAATCACTGAATTGATAATCGTACATGGCATTGCTGTCCTTGACTGGGGAAACTTATTTGTTGATCAGTCTTGCCTAAGTAATTTGCATTTTGTGATTCTAGATGAACAATGCATGCAGAATGAGAATAATGCAAATGTTTATCAGTCCCAGGTAAACATGTAAAGGCCTGTGGATCAGATGTCCTTATGCTGATCACGTGTCCAGATACAGTGTGTGTTTGGTGTGCCAAGTAAAAGTAAGAAGCACTTTGAGCAAAACATGTGCTATTTGCTATTATTTGGTTGATATCAGGACACAATGAGGACTACACTGCAGACGACACTACACTGTTGTCAGCAGGACAAGATTCTCTGGGCTGCTTATTAAGACCAAACTCAAAAAATGGCACTGAGGCGCATGATTCAATTCATTTACGAAGTGTTCATACTCACAGCCTTGATTATGTATTTACAGTGGTATCTGTTTGTAATATGTGTGGTTTGCACATAAAGTAGATGTAGGATTGTTAGCCTCCATTTTTGTACAAACTTATGTAATTCTTTCTCTTCCATAAAATGAGCAATTTTATTGCAGTGTTTGTTGAAGTTAAACAACGGTCTGCCAAACCCAAGAATCCAATGTTTTGGGAGAGCTGCACAGTCAATCACAGACTCAGCTGAAGAGTTTAAACGTGACTCGACTCTACTGTGCACAAACATGAGAAGCAACTACCTCCGTAGTTTACTCTCATCTGCGAGCACTGGAGAGTTCATCTTTCGCCTTCTATCCTATCTGAGAACACTGCATGTACAAATATGCATAGTATGTACAAAAATAAAATGCTCATGCTTATGCCATTCTGTGCAGGTTTTACTGGGACATCGTGATGCTCCTGTTGATGATGAGTAATCTGGTCATTTTGCCCTGGGGAATCACATTCTTTGAAGACCAAAACACTACACCATGGATCACCTTTAATGTCCTGTCTGACACTCTCTTCCTTATGGACCTGGTTTTCAACTTCCGTACAGGCATCCTGGGGGAGGACAGCCACATCATCCTGGACCCCAAAGAGATCCGCATGTATTATCTTCGCAGCTGGTTCCTGGTGGACTTTATTTCCTCCATCCCTGTCGACTACATCTTTCTCATTGTTGACCTAGAGTCCCGGCACGAGTCGTCTGACGTATACCGCACTGCCCGCGCGCTGCGCATTGTGCGTTTCACTAAGATCCTCAGTCTGCTGCGTCTGCTCCGACTGTCTCGCCTCATCCGCTACATTCACCAATGGGAAGAGGTAAAGGCAGGGAAGGGAAGAAGACATGCTAAGTAAAGGATCATACAGACAAAGCTCATATGGAAAAATACACATCAGAAATTCTTTTTCAAGTTCAATGTTGTTTTTCTGTTTCCATGCAACTTTCTTTCTGTTAGATTTTCCATATGACTTATGACCTGGCCAGTGCTGTGGTGCGTATAGTAAATTTGATTGGCATGATGCTGCTGTTGTGTCACTGGGATGGCTGCCTGACCTTCATGGTGCCTATGCTCCAGGACTTTCCTCCAGACTGCTGGGTATCCAAAAATAATATGGTGGTGAGTGTAGAAAACAAATCTGCTCATTTTCTCATAGAGGGAGAAGCAACAATAAATAGCTAGCCCAGTTCTATATAAAATCAATGAAAACTTCCATCCCTATCCCTTTAACAGCAAAGACATTTTTTTAATTTTAATTAATAAAAATACTTTAATTACTTTCTTTAATTCTTATTTCCTTATTAGGAAACCTTTACCTGTAATGAAGTTACTGAAAATCTCAAATCTCAAATGCATTATCAAGTCAATGAAATTGTTGTCATACCCATGAAAATTATATTTGCTTTTGTCCTGTCTCACTTTTAATCTTTCTCAGAATGCTACGTGGCACATACAGTACTCATACGCCTTGTTTATGGCCATGAGTCACATGTTGTGTATAGGATATGGTGCCCACCCCCCAGAAGGCATGAGTGACGTTTGGCTCACCATGATCAGCATGGTCGTGGGGGCCACCTGCTATGCAATGTTCCTCGGCCATGCAACTAACCTGGTCCAGTCCTTGGATGCGTCACATCGGCAGTATCAAGAGAAGGTAATCGCCACTGCTTTGACAAACTAAAACACTGTGACCTACAGCTACAATTGTTTTGTGGACAATATGTCCCAGCAGCCTCACGTGGATGCTAATGTGATTCTGGCTTTGAGGTTTAATATCACAGCCATGTTTTATATCATAGACTTGCTTACTTGCGCGTACTTAATTCATGGAGACTGTGCCAAATGCCTAGAGAATATGTGTATTATCTAATGGATTTTGTGACCTTACTGTGACCCAGCGGATTTTCACAAGATAAAGCAGAGTGAATGATAGACAAATGGCGGCACCTTTGTTTTGGATCACTGTTAGCTAATGCCCATTACAAATGAGTTTGTAATCCACTTAAAAGCCTGAAAAACAAATACAATGGAAGCGTAATTATTGTGCTTAGGAATAATTCATCAAACACATGGTAGACAATGTGACTAAATGTGACATCTGACATCAGATTGTCATCAATTTTATCCTCATGAAGGTCAAATCACCATGTGTTTTCTACAAATATTTTCAGTATAAGCAAGTGGAGCAGTACATGTCGTTCCATAAACTGCCAGCGGACGTAAGACAGAGGATCCATGATTATTACGAGCAGCGATTCCAAGGCAAGATGTTTGATGAGGACAGCATCCTTGGAGAGCTCAGTGATCCGCTCAAGGAGGTTTGTTATTCATTAAAATGTTGACTGGGCTTTGTGTTTCTATCTATTTCTCTTTTGTTGATGCACATAAATGCAAATTTAAGCCTGAGAAATATGATTGAAATTAATATATAAATGTAACTATTATTTTCATTACTTTATCCACCGGAATTTCTTTTTGTTCATAATTTTTAATTACCTGTATAGTCTAGTAAATGTGAGAAACTTCTGAAAAAATAACCCTTTCTCAAAGTCCAAGATGCTCTTTAAATGTCTTCTTTTTTTTTTTCTTTTATTCTATTTTATATTATATTTATTGATGTATTTCCAGTTTGGTCTGCACGATGACAGAAAATGATGTCTTACAGCATTTTACAAAGCCAAAGGCAATGCCTTCAGAAATCTTGTGTATAGCTGAAATGATTATTTAATAAGTAGTTGATAGACAGAAACATAATCTGCAGTTGTCTTGATAAGTGAATAACAATTTTATTCAGTATGGTATAGTAGTACTAAGTATATGTTTTGGTTTTTTACTGTTTGTCAGACAAAACAAGACATTTCAAGGTGTAACCTAAGGCTGTGGGAAGATTTTGTGACATTGCATATGCCAAACTGGAGAAATAATCAGTTGAATAATAAACTTTAAAATAATTGCCCTGGCCAAAACAGCCCTCTTCGAACAACCTACTGAAACCAAAATGTAACCATATGTCATCATATAAGACAAAGAAAAGGATAAAGTTGTCACACATGTAAAATAAAAAATTGTCAGTAAACATCATGAACAAATCGTAAACTAACATCTCAGTGTCATCTTCTCTTTCTCCCCACCATCAGGAGATTGTGAGCTATAACTGCCGTGGGCTAGTGGCCAACATGCCACTGTTTGCCAACACAGACCCTCATTTTGTGACAGTGATCCTCACCAAGCTTCGATTCGAGGTCTTCCAACCTGGAGACATGATCATACGAGAAGGAACGCTGGGTCGGAAAATGTACTTCATCCAGCACGGCACCGTGACTGTGATCCCACGTGGCAGTAAAGAGATTAGGCTCAGCGATGGAGCATATTTTGGGGGTAATTCATTTACCAGTGACCTCAACCTTCATGCCGTTCTCCATCAAATCTACAAGACACTCTGTGGTTGTGTTTTTACTTTGTTACTGCTCTTCTGTTGAAGCTGCTGCTGACCTCCTCTTTACTTCACTGCAGATATTATGTCCCAAATTTATTATAAAAACTGCATTTCTGATCATTCCCATTATCAATTAATCGGACACTAACTTTCTCAATTAATTAATTATTTGTTTGGTGTAAAATAGTGAAAAATCATAAATTCTCTTTGAACAGAGTCAAACTAGTTGTTTGTATGTTTCCAGTTTTTATACTAAGCTTCATATTTACTTTACAGACATGAGAATGGCATCAGTCTTTTCACCATACTTTAAACAAGAAAGAGAACAAGTGTGTTTTCTCAGACATCAAGATATTATTTTCACGATTAATCTGACTGTCTTGGTTTCCTTGGTTCAGAGATCTGCCTGCTAACCCAGGGAAGACGCACAGCAAGCGTGAGGGCTGACACCTACTGTCGTCTTTACTCCCTGAGTGTGAACAGCTTCAACGAGGTCCTGGAGGAGCATCCTCTCATGAGGAGGGCATTTGAGAGCGTGGCTGTGAACCGACTGGACCGTGTGGCTCGCCGACCCAGTTATCAGCCTCCCACAACAGAGTGACATTCTCTGTACTAGAGAGACTCCTGAAATGTGGAGGATATTTGACACTCTTTGACTGAACTTGATGGAAAACCCGATGGAGACCCTAAATTTTGATTTATTAACACATTACTGTACTTTTACTGCTACATGATCACTTTGTGAGAGATATTTGTACACTTCTCCTGATTTCCTGCAACACTAGAGTTTTCAAATGTAAATACTATAATCGTTTTTAGTTGCATGCGTGCTTTCTGAGGATGCAGCTCAAATGTCCATCAGGTCAGTCATGCGGGGCACTGGAGGCACACACGAGCACCAGCTGGTCGAAACATCACACAGCTTTATGTAGCTCAGACTCAGATGATCCCTCAGATCTGTAGGTTGTATCGAGTGAGGGTTAAGTACCAGTGTTCACTGACGATAAGCTGCTGTGATGTAATAACTCCAACTGTACATAGGCAGGCTCTACGCAGCTATGCTGGTCATCTCTCTTTAAAATGACCACAGTATGTGGTGCTCATGTGTGTTTTTTTAATAATACTGTGATAAGGAGGTCATCTGGAAAATCTACCTTTGCATTGCTGATTTAGTATCCAGTGTTGTTAGTTGTTATTTTCTGTTACTCTGTGTCCTTTAAAAATGCACCTTAAGCAAGCTTTTAAAAATGGTATTTCTCAAAATTGGTTGGTTACTTTAAAATTGATTGATTTATTTTTATTTAATTTATTTTTTTAAATTTATTTGATTATTGTCTAATAAATTATAACAATCCATAAAGATATATATTGGCAAGGTATAAACCTTTTTCACTTCAGAGATTTGGACTTGTCAAAGCAGGAAATGCACAGTAATAGCTAACATGCACAACACCAGGACCTTGAAACAGAAGCAGCTAAATGGAATTCAGCTTTAATTAATGTTGTTCAATTGAAACTCTGCTTGTCATGATGTCAAAATATTGGTAATGAAAAAAGCAAACAGTATGTGAGAGGGGTAGTTTCTGTGTCTAACAAACTGAATAAGCTAATCATCTGCACAATAATATTTACTGTTTAGGGTAATTTGAATATCTATTAGACATATTTTTAAGTGTGCTAATGTCACTGTATTTGTTGATACAGTGTGTTTTTACATTTAAAAGATGATGAGAAAAAAGTTATTGGTCATGAAATGTGATTCATTGTACATTAATATAAATAAGAATGAAATAATCACTTAAATTTGAATCTTTTTTCATTGTTCTGATGAATGATCATCATGGTGTCTACTCTTAGATGTAAAAGCATTTTGGCTGTACATTTACTTTTAATGACGTTATAGCTGCTGATGAGCATATACAGAAAGAAGGAGAAGGAACTCTGGGTTGGAAAATGTGCTGGCGAGGTGTCCACCATCAAGTTCAGTGACTCAGTGTCTCACTTCACAACTATTCACCACCAGGTTGTGATCTGTTGACAGCTCAGTCATCTCTCTTCAACTGAGTGTCCAAGACATAATGTCGCAAGTCTGATTACACGATCATTGGACTGCGACATAGAGCGCCCTGCTGCCAGGTGCACTTATGGACACCCTTGTACCCCATTGACACCCTTATACACCATGCTCGAACATTTGGTGTTTGTTATGGATAATTCATGACCAGCACAGTCCAACAACAGAACACTAACATATTATAATATAAAAATTACATACATATGTATATATGTGTATATATATATATATATATATATGTGTGTGTGTGTGTATATATATGTATGTATGTATGTATAGGTATATATATATAATTTTAGTTTTAGTAAAATAGCAAATAACAAAAGAACATAAAAGAACACTTCTAATCAAGAATAAGAATTAAGAAAGTAGAAAATAAAGACTTAAAAAATAAAAAATTAAAATAAAGAATTTATCAAATTCATCCCATTTCTACAAACTCTCACGTAATGGCCACATCAACATAACAAATACATATATATTATGAACTTTTTTTTTTTTTTTATTGATGATGTTTGGTAGTTTCAATTATGACATCATATTTTAAGATCACTACGTTTTTAGGTAGATTTTAAGTAGATTTATATATAAAATATAAACTGTATAATAACTACACAAATAATCCTAACTATCAAATACATGTAATGGAGTAAAACATTTCCCTCTGAAATGTACTAAAGTGAAAACAGAAAGTGGCATTAGATGGAAATACTCTAGTAAACATAAACATTTAAACGGTACAACATTCGAGTAAATGTACTTAGTTACTTTACACCACTTATAATAATTCATAATATTTTATTATATCTATTACATACACTGTGAATGTAAAGTCTTAGTTCTTAAAAGTAGTGCTGCTGTCAAATGGAGCAAAAGGTACATGTATTTTTTCTTTAAAATAAAGTAACAGTAGCGTAAAATGGGAACAGTCAGGCACAGAATGACCTCTGGTGAAGACATACTGTTGTTGTGTTGTTGTTATGAAAATCATTATTTAATGCAGTGGGCGGTTCATACCCTCGTTGTGCAACCAAAACTTTCCACAAAACAAATCCACAGCGCTGCAGCTGCAGCGGCGTAGTTGATGACTGTATCCGGGCTGTGTGCTCGTCTACTTCCTGTCTCAATATTTCATAAAGTCGGGACTTAGAAAAGGTAAGGAGAAATGTTTGCCTTAAGTTATTAATTGTCTGAATGTTTTATTGCAGTAGCTGGTGTTAACGACTTCATGCGTGTATTGATGCTGTGAAATCTGCGCGTTGCGGTGTGAATCTGCTGCTTTTATTTTGACATTACAAGGTGAACCGCTAGCTAGCTTTGCTAAGCTAGGCTAGGCTAGGCTATTATTAGCCATAACATGGAGGTCAGTGTGCGCTCTCTCTCTCTCTGCACCCTCACATTTGAGCGACTAAACTGATTTATACAAAATGAATCGATTTCTTTGTAAATTTGTTGACCTGAAATGATACAGATGGAGTGGTAAGATTGATCGCATTGACGGCACTCGCCTACTCCTTCGTTAGCTAACGCCGCTGACATAACATCATAATTTGAGTTACACAAGATCTGTGTCTAAGACTATTCCAGTGTTAAAAATATGCCATTAAAATATGATAATAGCTCCAGTGTTACTTTTTTCATCTCCTGCTGCAAATTTTCATTCAACCGCTCTGGTTTTGATGGAGCTTAACAAGAATAAGTTGTTTGTATTAAAACAAATAACTCTAAGTACTGTTGTAAATAGGTAGAGTATTTAAATGCATGTAAAAATTTAGCAAATAACTCTGATACACATTTAGGTGTATGTCATTCTCTTCTGCTGGAAATACTATGCTCAAGTTAAACAAAATTATACCTTTTTAATACTTTTGTGATAATATCAACATGGTTTTCTATAAAACCTTTTTTCATTTAAAAACGTATGTAATATTACTCTAAATCTTTCCCAAACATAAGAAGGCACACAGGCACTGAATACCATCTCATATTGGCTAAATTTTGACTTAAATCATTGGATCATCCATCTGACCAAAAAACAATTAACAAACAAGATCAGACCAGACATTTCATGCCAGCTTTCAATACCTGACATTTTTCTGAGAGACATCTGTTTTAATAATTACTCCATAACAGTGTCTGCTATTATAAATTATCCCATTACATGATAACAATGTTAGATGATCAAGAATAACTTTGTTTACATAGTCCATCTCTTCTCCTTTTATACCTCAGAAACTACAAAAGAAACAAATTGAACTAAAGTAACCTAAACTAACTTCCAAACTTCAATTCATACATATACATTACAGATGCTGTCCCTGTCTCGAGTAGTAGCGAGCGGGGTGGCACGTGCCCCTGCTGCCGTCAGTCAAGGCGGAGTGACAGCTATCACCCGATTCAACAGCACAGCACAGGTACCTGGGCTATATTTTGTTAAAATGAACATAAAACTCAGATTTTAATAGCATGAATGAGGTTTTCATGTTTGTTTCCTTTTTCCAGGGTGCTCCCAAGAAAACCACATTTGGACCTCTGTCAGATGAGGACAGAATTTTTACAAACCTTTATGGCCGTCACGATTGGAGGTAACACCACTATATTATATTATCCATATTCATTTGAGAAATTGCACCTTTATCAGTAAACTTAGCCCTAACCTACTAATCTTTGTGCTTCAGGCTGAAGGGGGCGTTGAAACGTGGCGACTGGTACAAAACTAAAGAGATCCTTTTAAAAGGAGTCGACTGGATCCTCAGTGAGATCAAGATTTCTGGCCTGCGTGGGAGAGGTGGAGCTGGTTTTCCTACTGGCATGAAGTGGAGCTTTATGAACAAGCCCAGTGATGGCAGGTCAGTGTTTTTTTTTTTCCGTTAGATTATCCCAAAGTATTGAACTGGTTTCTCAAAATAATGTTAGGTGTTTTTTCTGGGATTTTCTGGGAAATCCTATTATCAAAGGGGAAGCAATAAATCGACATGTAACGCTCAATCTGCCAATATGGTGCAGTAATACTGTAGTAATAAGTGATTATAATATGTTAAGTAATTCTTTATATTTCTGTTATGTCCCCTGGAAACACATGACACAATACTGTATGCTGAACAGTGCAATCTAAGCAATAAATCCCCTGAACTATAATCCTCTCCAGTTTCATCTCTGACTGAATGGTAGTTCACCTGTTCCAAATCAGATAATCTTACGTATTAGAGTAATTAATAGGGTGCTTTTGCTAAGTTGAACTGATAGAACTTGTCCACCACAGGTGCAGAAAAGACATCTGCTTTGCACTATTTTACTAAGTTAAATTTTCTTTTTTTAGGCCAAAGTACCTTGTGGTGAATGCAGATGAGGGAGAGCCTGGCACCTGCAAGGACAGGGAGATCATGAGGCACGACCCACACAAGCTGGTGGAAGGCTGCCTGGTTGCTGGGAGGGCCATGGGAGCACGTGCTGCTTATATCTACATCAGAGGAGAGTTCTACAACGAGTCGTCCAACCTGCAGGTGAAAATGGGCAGAGTGAAACCTTTAAATATGTTGCAGATTTAAACTGTTTGACTACAGCTGTTTTCTGAACTGTTACTCCTCCTAAACTGTATTTAATCTCAACCCTTATTTTACTCTCATCGTGGTGTATCTTTATATATATTTTTTATGTTCTCCAAACCTTTTTTAATGGTTGAAAATAAGAGTAGATTTAGATAGTAGAGTATGTGTCATGAAGGTGTTGGACTGCGACATATATGATGTATTCTGTACAGTAAATGAAAGGTAAGGAAAGCTCAGTCAGAAGTAACTTTTTGGAGCTTTCAGCTGCAGTTAAAGTCTTCTTCACATACTGTTCTCATAGATAAAAGAAACACCAATGCTCAAATCCACATATATTAATTTCATATGTATGTAGCATGCCATTTCTGTATAGTCTTACTTGGGTTAAATTTGACAGTGCAGAACATATGCACTGTAATGTTGATGGCAGTACATTTTTATGTACAGCACGAGATAGAGTTATATATATATATAAAACTCTGTTCCTAGGTGGCTATCAATGAGGCCTATGCTGCTGGGCTGATTGGGAGGAACGCATGTGGCTCTGGTTATGACTTTGATGTGTTTGTGATGCGTGGTGCTGGAGCGTATATCTGTGGAGAGGAAACGGCTCTTATTGAATCCCTGGAGGGAAAGCAGGGCAAGCCACGCCTGAAACCCCCATTTCCTGCTGATGTGGGTGAGTACCAGGGGATGCATGGGGACAGGGTGTTGGGGGAAAAATAGTATTTGTCTTTGCTTGTATCATATAGTGCATTTTCACATTGGTAACATTTTCTTCAGCCTGCTAGTAATCATGAGCTAACCCATGAATGGAGTATGAGTACAATGGAGGACATGTGGTGGTGTTTCCAAATAAAAGCTGTTCTCAAATGATTGCATCATTCCTGCTGTTGTCTTAAAGGTGTTTTTGGTTGCCCGACAACTGTTGCCAATGTGGAGACAGTATCCGTGGCGCCCACCATCTGTCGTCGTGGAGGCTCGTGGTTTCTGAGCTTTGGAAGAGAGAGAAACTCTGGCACGAAGCTCTTCAACATCTCTGGCCATGTAAACCATCCCTGCACAGTAGAGGAGGAGATGTCCATCCCCCTGAAGGACCTTATTGAGAGGCACGCAGGTGAATATGACACCAACACTGGAATGAGCCTATAACATTTTTTGTCTCAGACTGAGATCTTTATATCATGAGTTATGGAGATTTGTCCACAAATACTTGATACATGATTAGAAGAAAATTATCTTTTCTCATAAATTAGTAAAGTAAAACTGGTGACAAGGGACAACCCGCATCCATCACGTGTTTATCTGCATGTGTTCCTGTGCCAAGCGGGTCATGGACTGAAAAGATTAAGAAAGCTTAAGCCTAAGAGAATGCTTTTTTTTTTATGCTTAATTGAAACGAACATCTGTCTTGTAGGTGGAGTGCGTGGTGGGTGGGATAACCTGCTGGCTGTAATCCCTGGTGGCTCCTCAACACCACTAATTCCCAAGAAAGTGTGTGAAGAGGTGCTGATGGACTTTGACGGCCTCATCCAGGCTCAGACTGGCCTGGGCACAGCTGCTATAATTGTCATGGACAAATCTGTAAGTTTGTCACCCCTTCAGTATAGTTTGCCATCCATAAATAATAATAATATATCTCTTACATTGGTGGGCGTGTTGTTTTTGTAGACTGACCTTATCAGAGCCATTGCCCGCCTAATTGAGTTCTACAAACACGAGAGCTGCGGTCAGTGCACACCCTGCAGAGAAGGCAAGTACACTACACACAAAAGGGTTTTCTGTGTCTTGTAATATCTTTAACAAACATATAAATTATTATTATTTCTCTTTTGGGTGTTTCCTGTAGGAGTGGATTGGATGAACAAGATGATGTGGCGTTTTGTGAGTGGTAATGCACGGCCAGCGGAGATCGACATGATCTGGGAGCTCAGTAAGCAGATTGAGGGACATACTATATGTGCCCTGGGTGACGGTGCAGCATGGCCTGTGCAGGTAAATACATGTTCTGTCATAATGTGTCTTCAGACTACCAGACTGAGTGAAATAATTTTTTATGTTTTTGTTGTGCTTTAATTCAAACAAGATGACTGACTCAGTTCTCTCCTTTGTGTTCTCAGGGATTGATCAGGCACTTCAGGCCTTTAATGGAAAGTCGAATTGCTGAATACCAGCAGCAGCAGGCCAGGGCTTAAGTGACTCTTTCAGCTCTTTGAATTTCTGCCCCATATGCCCTCAACTCTGTGCTTATGTCATTCACAGATTATTTAAATAGATAATGTACTGTCTCATCACCATCAGGTTTTGCATTGATGTGTCTGTCTTGTCTGACAAATTACCAATAAAGTTCTATGAACCTTAAATTAACATTTGGCATAAGACTGTTTTGTTTAAACTTTTATTTAAATTTTTATTGTAGGGGTAGAAAAAAGAGGAGAGACTGTGATATTTTTATTCACATTTTTCAAACAGGTAGTTTCATCTTAATAGACTTTTTCAGAACAATTTGTGCTCCTGAGATAAATCCACTGCAAGGCTGGGATGCTAGTGTTACATAACAGTGTATGTGCATGTTCACCAGTCAGAGGTTAACACATTATGGGAAAATGCATTTAAGGAATGTTAAAAAAAAACTATTAAAAATATATACAGTTCAGGTATTCAGGGCATAAGCGGCTTTTAAAATATGTGTAGAAAGTATTTGCCATTTTGCCATTATTGTACGAACAACGAGAGGCACCATACAGACAGTGGTATATTCCAGATTCACGTCATAATCTCGCGATAACACGGCGAGTTTCCTATGTCACGTGATGCGGGCAGAATTTTCGTCGCGGCTCCCGTACAGTAGACGCTTCAAACGGTAAGAAATGAAACACACTTGAATTGTTTACATAAAATTTCCGCTTATGTTTTTATAATTATTCTCACACATGAATATTTAAAGTGCGTAGGTACCACCACAAAAAGGCACGAGGCAACGCAAATAGAAATACTGTTGAAATATTTACGCATAATCGCCTGTTTTCAATTGTACTAGTGCATATTGACCATTGCTGATTTCTTCCATCCTCCTGTCACCCAGCTCAGGGCTAATTATAGCTGTTAATCTTTTATTTAATAAAGACTGGCCGAAGTATATAGAGATCCCCTTCTTTATTTTAGAAGTTATACTTTGCTTTGAGCCACTCTTATTTTAATTAATTAGCCTAAATATCCTGGTGGTTCGTGCACAGGTTATCTTATATGTTACCTTATATTTTTCACTGCAGTCATGAAAAAGTATGATGCATGTTCAGTGGATGTACAGCAGCACTGTGTTCCTTTTTTGCAGATCCATGTGGCAGTAGTGGTTGACTGTGAACACATCAGCATGGACATGCTAAAGATAGAGCAAGTCATTGTTGGAAGTGAGGTGAGGTCCACCTCAGCAGAGATCAAGTCTGAGCCCGTGGGCAGCCCTCTGGAGTCCTGTAAGATAATTCATACATGTGGTGCTGTGGATTTAATTCTGCTATTGTATAATTTTTAGGGATGTTCAATATTTTCGGCCAACGTTTACATACCATGAATATACATACATTATACATCAACTCTTCAGCTACTTCTCCTCTCTCTCAAAATGTCAAAATATGACAAATCCGAGGTATAGTTTTTTAGATATTTTTGTTTGTTTGGCACACCGTGCAATAATGTTTAAATAATAGGAGATATGTGATGTTAGTTACCTAAAATTATTTAGTTTTTCTTTTTTATATGATGGGGGGCCCCGCATATATTGGTATCGGTTTATATCAGTATCGGAAATTAAGATTTAGACAATATCGGTATATCGGATATTGGTAAAAAAGCCAATATCGAACATCCCTAATAATTTTACAATTCCAGTACACAAGCTTTGATGCCCTGTAGATGTACAAAATACTGGTACTACTATGGTTTAAGTAACCAACAACTTCATTTCATTGTGATGCAGATCAGCATGAGAGTCTGCAGTGTTTTCAGTGCTTCATCACCTTTTGTAACTCCAAAGCCAAGGAGAGACACATGAGGAAGAGTCACCGGGACCAGTACAAACAACAGCTGCAGCAGGTAGGGAAAAGCATACAAATTGAAACTGCCAGCGCACATACACACTGATTAATTAATGTGTTATATCTGAAATTATTACAGAAGCAACTAAATATTATTTTAGTCATCTCCAGATGCAGATTCCAAAAATATGAGAAAATGCATTTTGACCATCACTCTGTTCAATACCAAATTTATTAAGTAACCTTTGAAAAGAAAAAAAGCTGTTGTCAATAATGTATGTTTATTTTTATTTGAAAAATGACAAATTATGAATTTATTGTTCATATTACTCCTAATTATTTTTTTACTTAATAATCTAATTTCAGCTCTACAGATCATTTTTCTGTGAATTGTAACTGCAGTGTGATGTAGGCTGTTGCATGGAGTAGAGCCCAACTACTGCTGGATTTCTGTCGCCAATATCCATATGTGAGAATTTAGAAAGAAATAGACCATTTTATACCACTGTATTGCTTAATGGATCAACAAAGCTAAGGTATCAAACTGTAGTATGGTTACAAATGTTCAGACGTTTAGTCTTTTTGGATTAAAATGTAATTTGTTTGGAAAATAGACAAAAATACATTTTTAAAGTAACATTTTCTCAGTGAATATACAGTATGTCACAAAAGTGAGTACACCCCTCACATTTTTGTAAACATTTTATTATATCTTTTCATGGGACAACACTGAC
>JAUBNQ010000003.1:7662310-7678248 GCA_032353495.1 Ctenopoma kingsleyae
ACTTTTGTTGCCAGTGGTTTAGACATTAATGGCTGTGTTTTGAGTTATTTTGAGGGGACAGCAAATTTACACTGTTAAACAAGCTGTACACTGAATACTTTACATTGTGTCAAAGTGTCATATCGTCACTGTTGTCCCATGAGAAGATATAATAAAATATTTACAAAAATGTGAGGGGTGTACTTACTTTTGTGACATAATGTAGTTTTAAGATTTGATTATTTTTTCTCTCTCATGTTGCAGGCTAATATAGTTTTCACTTGCTACAAATGTGACAAGTGCTTCTCCTCTTCTGATGAGCTCAGCCAGCACCAGGCTACCCACAGCACAGAGGAGAAGTCTTTTCGCTGCCTGTACTGTCAAAAAAGCTTTTTTACCTTCACTGAGGTGAGGGTACAGCTGGCTATATGTAGGCCTGTTTTTCATTTTGTAGAAGTGCCGTATAGTTTGCTTATACTGTCTTTTATGAGTTGTTTATGCTTTGCAGCTGAACAAACACAGACGACATGAGTGCATAGAACGGAGGTGTCCCTGTAAGGACTGTGGTGCCTTGTTCCCCAGTCCTTCACGACTTCGAAGCCATCGCATCGCAGTGCATCCTCAGAGCCCAGTGGTGGCTGATGACATTAACACTTACCAGTGCTGCAAATGTGGCCGCGGTTTCCAGACAGAGGAAGAGCTCCTGGAACACCAAGAGAGATTTGCTAGTGATCTAAACTGTGACGTTAAGCCTCAAGGCAAAAAACGTGGTCGTAGACCCAAGGACATTGCTCAAGGAGTTGTTGACATCAAGAAGATTAAGCAAGAAGACAAAGCAACAGCATGCGAAGGGTATGATGACTCTACAATGGAGGGATGCCCCTCAGATGAGCTGCAAACACAGCTCAAGATCCCCTGTTCTGAAGCAGATTGTGACCTCATATTCCCTACTGTTGCAGCCCTGCGGGCACACAAGAAGGACCAACATGGGCCTCCCCCTCGCAAGGCTCATGCATGCACAGTATGTAATGAGAGCTACACTCGACCTGAGCAGCTCAAAGCACACATGGCCAGGGCTCACTGCTCTGCACACACCTGCTCCACCTGTGGAAAGAGCTTTGCACGAGAGAGTGCCCTAAAGGTCCATCAGAACACCCACACTGAGGGACAGGAGGTAGCAGAAAAAAGATAATGTATGTGGAAAAGACTGCAACTTCGTCCTACATCATTCAGATAAGTGATTGCATTTGTTACCATATTGCAATTGGTGTAGGAATATTTTTTGTGAAATATTTTAGGGTGAGTTTTTGAAGCAACATTATGCAACACATTTGAATTATTGAGGTTGTTTCAAAGACACACTCTACACTACAATAAAACTGTACATCTGTATATAGTTATGTTTTATGTGCACTATGAGATCATGTCACAATGCTCTTTTTTGCTGACCTTGTTAATGCTGTGGAAATGTTTTATATTCACTGTAAATTATCTAGCTAATGCTGCCTCAAGTGTGGGAATGTTTTGTTTTTAACTGTACTGTTTTATTTTCAGGAAAACTCATAAAGGTGACAATTACATGGAGAATGTAAGTCTTTAACATAATAAAATCCAAACTCTGATAAGTGGGTTCATGTCTGGGATTGTGTATTGTGTGACATCAATTATGTAATTTTGGGGTGTAAGTAACTGCTGCATTAAACAATACTTAAATTTCTGTGTTGTGTTTGTATAGTGCAGTCAGTGATGGGTAGAGTCTAGAGACATGCTTTTTTCTTGGTGTAATTTGCAAATGTATATAAATAACTTATTTCTGACACTTGTTTTTGAAATAATCCAACAAGTAACTAAAATCACAATTTGTAAGTCAGAATTACTACCTCTTGCTACTGTAGTTAGAAAAATAAAGAACGGCACTAAAAAAAAATTTTTGCCTGTCAGTATATTTTCTACATATTATGGAGGATGCTCTTTTTTCATTCCTTGCAGAGAGTTGAATAAGTGGTAAAATAAAGTGTTTATGTTTATGTACAGTTTAAAGCTACTGTGCATTTATTTTAGTTTTGGTGTTTGTTGGTGTTGCTATTTTTATTATGACAACAGTGATTGTCAGTGATTTTTTTCAGATAGAAGTAACTAAATGCACTTAAGAGCTGTATAAATAATGTACGTTAAACTTTGATGCACTACTACACGTATCCTTCATTACATTTCTGAGTGAAATGTTGCGTCACACATACTGATAATGAAAATAATTGCTGGTTGCAGTCTTACAGACCTATGATGGAGTAAAGTAAAAAAAAAATCTATTTGTAACACAGTTTTAAAAACATATGAATGAAACCTAATTAAACAAAAACAATAAAGCTATTAAAACTAGATGTCTACACTGAAAGGCAGTACAAGACCAAGACCACAAGACAAAGGACCAAAAAATGGGCCAGGCATTTTTTGGTCATGGCGGCCCACTATGATTATTTATACGATAAGCGAAAGCACATGACATACCAGAGGCTATATGTGCACATTGTGTGATTTCAAAAATTAAAATAAAGCGCAGCAGCCTACAAGGAAGAGAGAAACCATGTTAAAAAATTTATATGCTTTTTCACTACTCAGGGATTCATCTTGGGAGAGATGGCCACAGTGTCACAATTCCCACCTTGACGTGAAAGTGGATGTCAAAGAAACACTGCTACGTCTTTTCAGTGTTTTATGAAATATACTGTTTATTCACATACACAATTATGCCCAAAGTACGACAATATATTGATATAGAAAAAATAGCTCCTCATTAAAGTGGCACCTTAAAGTATGAAAAACAGAGAGAGAAAGATAGACAGAGACAGGCAGACAAAGGAAAGACAGCAGGGATCAGTTAAGGTATAGTTTAAATAATGTTTAGGTGAACACAGAGACAGCAAAGCAAAGTTTTAATATTGCATGATAACTGTAAGCTGTAACACCTGCAAACTGTAACTTTATGGCAGCTAAAATAAGTCTTGTAATAATTTCCTATGTTGCTCAGATACTATTTAGTGAAGATGTGTTTCTAATCATTTTTTATCATTTTAAAATTGTATCAATTCAAACTCTTCTTTTTTTACGTTTTCTGTTTTAATTCACTATTCTCCAGCTCTGCTCAGCTCAAATGGCAAAATTTGATAACCTTGGTTAAAAAGGGGAGGGATGGGCGGGCCGAGGAGGGCTGAGAGATTTCATTGGATTAGCCCAGTGTCCTTCAAGAAAATCAACCAATGGGACGTCGGGGTCGATAAAAAAATATTTATAATATACTTTTTTGGGGTAAATTATGACAGCCCCGGGCTGGCCTCAAAATGTGCGTCGCCCTGGTCACAGATGACAGTGTACCTCGGTGGTATTAATTCCTAATAAAGTAATCATTCTTCAAAAAATATAATCAACTAATAGTATTATTACGGATTAACTACTTAGCAGCATATAAAGTGAATCATCTCCACCTTTACCAGCTGTGCCATTTTTGTCCCACACCAAGTTGCTAGTTAACAGAGATCTTTGACCAATGTATTTTTTTTTATTTATTACGGTAAATTTTCTTTCCCACAATATCCACCTGAGAGTTTGTCACTAATCTGAACAAGATTTGCACATATTCATGTTTTCAGCACTATCAAATTCCACATTGTTTTCTTTATAGTAGCTTCTAGGCTACTTTTGTACTTTACTACTACTACTTTGTAGATTTTAGAGCAATGCTATGTGGTACTTCGTCTTATAGTAGAGTATTTTTAAGCATGCACTTGCACTTTACTTGAGTATTGATAAATAAATAAAGGAAAGCTGCTTTCCATAAGCGAAATCGCCCAGTGTGTCGAAGTAGGGAGCGTCATTGGCCGGCGAAGTTCGTTTTCCCAAGATGCAACGGTGGTTCCTTTCTATCTCGCGCCTTTGCCTTGGAGCAGTCCATCTTGCCTCACATATCGCTGCAGTCATCCTCTGCCAGCGCGCCGTCTGTGTTGTTGTAGTAAATAATGGCGGCATCGGGAGGCGGATTATCATCTCCCGCTACTGTCGCGGGCTTGAGCACCCAAACGTTGGCCCGGGCTCGTTTCCCGGGCCGACCGTGCACGGCTCGCAGCAGGCTCAAGTCGGAGAAACGTACCAGACGCGGAAGGTTGGGCTCGGACGACGGGGAGCTGGCTGCCGGAGGGCCGAGGCCCGTCAACATCGGCCTCGCGTTGAGCGAGGACCCCTCGCTGTTGCGCCTGGTCGGGGTGATGGAGAAGCACAGGCGGCAGAAAGATGCGGGGTTCGACTCGAGCAACAGTGAAGAGGTGAATAAGCTAATCGTAGCATGTCAGCTAAATGAGTAACAACACGCTAATGAGACATAAAAAGCTAGTTTGTTTAATAAAGCGACGTGTAAAACGAACCGTTTGTTACTTAATGAAAGTATTTAAGCTAACGTACGGACAGTTAGCGCTAACTTAGCTTGCAAACACTAACCCTAAATAGGCATCGTAGCTACCTGTCTGCCTGCAGGATATGTTTGGTTAATGGGTGAAATTTTCCAGTTTGATTAATACTGCAGATATGAGTGCTTCATTTTCTGTTTTGAAGTCGCTATAAGTTGAATTCGCTTTAGCCATACATGCACAGAGATCAGTGTTTGTTCAGTTGAGTTTGTTTGCATGAAAAGGAGATTAGGCGGAAACTTTGGCGGCATGAAAACAACCGTGGATACGTTTTGCTGTAGAAACCAGAATATGTCTTTGTTTATTTATCCTCTGGCACCCTTTGGAGAGTTGTAGTTCCCACTCCATACTGGTCCACAGGATGCTGATCTTGTCGTATTTGAAACGTCGCTGCAGATAAGTTGGGGACCACACTCTCCACGTTGGAGCTGTCAGCTGACTGCTCGGTGTTTTGAACGTCTGCTTAACGTGGAATGCAACGGGAAACGAAAGGGACGTAACCTAAACGTTACAACCAAAAAAGATGGATTTGGGTCATACAGTAGAAGACCTATTTTTGTCCCTCCCTACAACGTAGCTTTGCATAAGTCTTTGTTTACAAACATTCATCACATCCATAATCCGCATCTCCATCTTGCCGAGCCTGGTGTAAGGGTTATGTTGATGAGGAATCAAAGCAGAAAGTTGGACTTATACGTTCATTCTGTTTCAAAGAAAGTGCAGTGTCCTCTGTTAATGGTCATGCTGCAGTAGAAGTTCAGCAAGTACAGTCATGTTGGTTGCAGTTAGGCTGTGACACAAATAACTTATGGCGTAGTTTCATCCCACCTACAGGTATGATTAGTAGCATTTTTGTTGATGGCTCTGTGCGAGAGGGTTGGGAGTCAATGAGTGTAAGATCATCTCGGTATTGGGGTGGTGTAACCTTAGGTTTGAACCCTTTTTACTTTCAGGGGAATATTCAACATTGACAGAAGCCTAAGTATAAAACCATTTTAAACAAAGGTTAATACTTAGTTCTGTGTTTTTCTGAACTAAAGGATAGCTTAGCATGTTACTCTTTGCAAAGCTCTTTGATATAATAGCACCAGTAAACACAATAATCTCAGGCTAATCTCAGTAGTTACTATTATTTTCCTTATTAGTAAATTTTTTGCTTTTTGAATCTCTCTCCCTTTTTAGAAATTAGAAAAGAAAATAGCCATGATAGTTTCCAGAATATTCACAATTGCTTGTTTTATTCTATAAAAAATGAAAAATAAATAAATAAATGTACAAACATATACCTGATATACATATGTATCAGTATGTTATTATTGATAGATGTTAAATATAATTTCTTCATAGAAATCAGTGTGGGATATATCATTCATTTCTAACATGGTATTCTTTTTGCACCAGTCAGACCGGATGGTAGTAACCTTATACTGCCAAATTGGATCTAATCATATTATTTAATCTCTAGAGCAGGGGCTTTAGTGTCTGACATCAGTTGGCCTTCACTGATGCAATCCCTTTAGCTTGGGCTGTAACAGCATCACATGGCTCATGCTAAAACTTGTGGGTGCTGCTCTACTGTGATGCTGTGGGATAGATGTGATTAGGGGGGTTCATCTCTGACAGATCTACAGAGTTATCTTATGTGTCTAGATGGATGTAAGTAATTGGAAGTCAAGTTCAGTTTTGCTTTGATTTGCTCTATTGTGTAATCTTTGTGTCTGAAGTAAACAGGTGTCTGAACTACAGGATGCTGGAAGGTGAGTGTGATTCAGAGGTTCTGAAGTTTGTTAGCAGTGGATTTTGATGGTCTATAGGTAGATTTACATGTTCAATTTAACTAAATAGCTGAAGTGCTACATTTCTGTTACATGGCAGTATATTGTATCTTTAAAAAATTGATGGTGCACAGGTAGAAATATCTGCTGAGTTATTGCTCATAGTTGACTCAGATTGAAAACAAAATCTGTTTCATTTGATGCCTCAGCACAGTGCTGATGCAACGCTGGAGTAAAAATGGAGAGAAGTGATGATGGTGAGCCATACTTTCAGTTGGTCAAATACCTGTTAATGAAGTGAGATAGTTAGTAGTGGATAAAAATTATTAAAACTTGCTAATGAGAAGATAAAATACCTTTTCAGTTTGATTTGATTCTTCTTTTCTTCTGGGCTTAGTTGAAGATCAACTACACAAAACCTTAGTTTCTGCTAAGGTTCAGTATTATGAAAGAAAGAAGGTGATGCTTTTTGGCAGTGATGCCCAGAAACCAGAGCAAATCAAAATCAAAATCCATTCAAATATTACACAGTTATGTTTGGTCTTCATGTCAGACCAGACATTTTCCTCTAATTAAAAGTTGTACTTTCTGTGTTTTTTGTTTCCCAGGAAGAAGATTTCACAGGATTTGGGACCACAACAGTTCGTCCTCAGAAAACATCTCAGCCATCGTTACTCAGCCAAACAAAGTTCCCTGAAGTTTCTGACCATTCTCCACAAGCAAAGCCTCTCACTGGCAAAATTATACCAAATACCTCAAAATCAGCTCTGATTAGAAAACTTGTACCAAGGGTTGTCAAAGAAGGCCAGGGTGTCACTAAGGAGGAAGACAAAGAAATTCCCAAGGTTGTAATTAAACAGTATGGCAAGCAGGAATCTCTCACTGCAAAAGCTAAACATGCACATGAACAGGCTTCAGGTAGACAGAGCAGTATACGATCAGCTGCCTTTATCAGTAAAGCTGGAGAAACAGTCTTAGGCAGCACGCAGAACCAAACAGCCGCTACCTCAGCTAGTGGCAGTAAGCAAAATAAGCTAGTGAGTGCTCTGACAGCAGTCAAAGGCACAGAAAAAGCTTCTGAGGTCAGAGAACAAGGCGAGGTGTCAGAGGACTCGGACACAGACCAAACTCGGCCACTAAGGCCTGTGAAACGAATGAGGGGATTTCGACTTGGGAACACCAGACGCACATCTCAAACAGTTGCTCTGTCAATTGCATCCTTTCACAAAAGGCAGAAAAAGAGACTAACAAAGGGTATGGGTGCCTCTCCTGAGGTTGGAGCTGAGGCTGGTGCCCAGAGTGGAGAAGAGGCAGCAATGCCCCTCGAGTGTAAAGCGGCAGATTCCTCTGAGAGGCAAACACGAAGAAGACAACGTAAATCTTTGTTTGGGCACAGACGAAAGCCAGCGACAACCATTAAACAACCAAAGCTGGGACGTAGACGAACTAGACATGTTTATTACACATATGTAACAGAACCCATTCCCACGACGACACAGGATGAGAACAAACAACAGCTTCCTGGTCAGAATATCACTGTATCAGAAGGTGAACCAAGCTTGTTTTCTCAACACATCCAGCAGAGCTCCAACAATTCCACCACTACTCTGACGAGCGCACGGTCGTCCCGCGTTATTAAAGCTCCAAAGAGGTTCTTGGATGAGGAAATGATTGCTTTTCCAAAGGGTTCACTGTCAACATGGCTGAAGAGTCAACAGAGAGAGGATGGAAAACCAAGCACATCACTTCACGAGTCAGGTTACGATGGCAACTCTTTACAGTCAGATAATGACTCTTTATCTGTTTTCAGCAGCCCATCTGCTGTGACAGAGTTCTCATCAAAGCCCAGTCCAGGAACCAGTCACCTAGAAATCTACAAGAACCTCAAGAAACTGACCTTGAAACTTGCAGAGAAAAAGAAAGGCCAACCTGATTCTCAGGGGGAATATACACATCACGGTGACAGTTTGACCTCTCATATCAGGAAAAGGAAGAGGTCAAAGCTCACGATGGAGGAGATGGACTCTCCTGGTGTTGTGAGAAAACTAGCTGTGGTGGTGAACAGTGAATTGGGAGCACCCACACATAAGCCATTCGACGATATTGGCAACAATAGTAAGAATCCATTGTAGTTTTTATGCAATTATTTCCAAATATTTTACTTACTTTTGATGTTGCATGGTTGATTTTAGGTTAAAAAGATAAACGCCTTGGGGTTTTAAGTGATTGCATGCCTTTGTTTATTTTCTATGCAGTTTTACTATATTTTAGCTTTATCAAACAAATGAAATTATAAGAAGACACAAGAACATTAGAAAGACTGGACAACGCAGCTTATTTCTACAACTGAAAGAACAATAACCAGAGTTGCTTTATTTATGCTCTTTTGGAACAGATCAAGGAGAAAGCACGACTGGAGACAGTCAGGAGACTTTAGAAGTCAGTGGGCCCAGCCATCGAATCGGCCTCAGTGGAGCTAATAAGAGGATGCTCCACCTGCTGAAGAAAGCCAAAGTCCAGCTCATCAAAATTGATCAGCAGAAGCAGCTCAAGTTGTCACAGGTAAGTATCCAAGATGAAAATAATCCCTTTCTAGGAGATCATACTGTTTGTTAACTAATACCAGTGTACATAGTGCGTGCTGATAACTGACAATTTGCCAAAACTCTGTTGATATGTGACATTAGGCAAAATCACAACACCCAGTAAATATGTAAAAGCAGAACTATACATTACTGATCAGACTAGACGTTACTTGTCTATTTACCTTAGTAACATAATGATGTAATATATCCTTGTTTTCTTGCTTGTCTGGACAAATAGTTGGTCTCAGGAGAATCACAGGTGCCAGTAAGTGGAAGACGGAGGAGGAGGACAAGGGTTTCTCCCACCGATATTAGACCTCAGGTAATGAATTTATTTTTGCGTAGGTCTGTTTGATGCCGCTTAGACTTATTCTGTGCTGCATATAGTCTTAGCTCAGTTATTTATATATATACTCAATGAGCCATGCAGATGCTTATGACTGAAACAGTTAAACAGTGTAAATGTGGACATGAATATGAATAAAGCTATTTCCTGTTGAACCTGTATTTGTCTTTTGCACTTTCCTATGGGCGAAGTTTCACTGTCAGTGTGAGATCATAGAGATCTGCCATAGAGATTTATTTGTGTATGTGTGCAGGAGCAGCCGCTCGGTGGTCCAAGGATCAAACATGTCTGTAGAGCAGCAGCAGTGGCTTTGGGGCAGCCCCGTGCGATGGTACCAGATGATATTCCCAGGCTTAGCGCCCTGCCACTTCACGAAAGAGAGGGCATTGCTTTTTCTCCCACAGCAGAAGGTACAGTACATCAGCATGAGTTGTTTTTAAGCAGAATGCAGAAATTAACCTCCTATTGTCTTTATTTAAAACAGGGTGAACACCTCAGTACACTTCACTTTGCACTGTTTCAGTTGTGGTTTAATATGCAGGGAAGTCATGTTTCACATTTTAAGTAAAGTCAGAATTAATATGTCAAACATTTGAGATCAACTCATTTTCACAATGTGTACAATATTAATAAATTTAAAAAAAATATAAATTGTTGTAAACGACTACAAACAAAATATGAAAACAATGTGTAATCTAACTTAGTTTGCATTGTATTTAGAAAGTCAAATGGGTGTCCTCTAAAGTAAACTAGTAAATACAGGAAGAGCACTCATGAAGGAGATAGATTGAAGCTGCTCAGATATTTTTAACGTTCTTATGTAGTGTGTTGATGGTCTGGTTGAAATGTGCAGAAACTGAAACACCAAACAAAGGTGAAATCTCAACCAAATAGTACTTAATCTTTCACTTTAGGCTGTGCTGTCTTGAAATGTCTTAAATCATTTAATTCAGTTTTCTCAAAGTGTAATTATTCAGTAGTTTTATTCTTCAACTGTAATATCCCCTGTTCAGTATATTTCTTGGTCCCAGTTGTTGGGGTTAGATTTATTAAAAACATTATTGAAGACTAATTAAAAGAATATTATTATTAGATTTGAACCCAAATATAGATATAATTGTCTGCTTCAAAAATTCTTCCTTTGGACAGGGTTTGCCCATCGTTTTTATTTGTGTTTTATTGTGAAACCTATATCAGAATGCATTCCAAGCATTATTAGAAATACCTTTTGTCTCATATTTAACTTGGTGAACTTGCTGAACCCTTCAGACAGGTCTGGAAGCTCACAGCATATTGCAAGGTGTTCAGCATCAACTGTTGGTCCTGTGTAGTGGGAATTATTAAGACACTGGAGTAGTCAGGACCACATCACTCACACTTTGACCTTACGTGTATAGTATACTGTATAGAAGCATGCTCTCAGGTAGGTTAACTGCCTTTCAGTTCAATTTCTCCAAAATGCTTCATTAGCATTGTCCAGTCTTGAATTCATTTAATTCATTTTTTATGAATTTATTTCTCAGGAAAGCTGCTCTGCTATTGTATGATATTGAAAACATTCACCAGCTAAAATATTCTTTCAAACTGGCATAGTTAAGCTTCTGCAGTTAGAGACACACCTTAAAAAATGAAAATCTCTTAAGGAGACTATAGCTTTTGGCAAACTTAATCTGCTGAGCAAAACATAATTGCTTTATTAGCTCAATGTAGATGTAACAAAAAATATTTTCCAGCAAAAATATCTTTTGTCATACACAGATTAGCCACCGCTGTTGGAAAGCTATACCCAACACTGGTCAAGTGAGCATCACTCAGTATGAGGTGAGGAAGTCCTGTTTGACAAATAGACTCACTGCCGTGAAGTTTGTGTCCTAAAGAACACATCTAGTGCCTCTGGGGAAAAACCTGACTCTTCCAGCTACAATATTCCATTATGAAATTATAATAATACATTCAAAATTATTGTAGTCACCACTTCTGATGAGCATTTTCTTTCTGTATGCAGTTGCTTTGTGCCAGTATTGGCATTGAAATATTATCACTGGTGGGTGCAAGATGTTGTCAAAGGCAATTTCAGATCTGCTCCTAGTAGATACTAATCCAAAAAGGTAAAGTTGGGGAATTTCCACCAGAAGCGGATATATCACAGATTCCGGATGTGTTTGTCCAGTCGCTCCAACTTAGAGTGACTTCTAGATGCCCAACGCTACAGGAAGCCATTAGTAACCTGTAGCTGTAGAACCCAAGCTTGCTTGTTGGACAACATACCAGTAAATCAGAGTAAATGAGCACCTCCAGTCACAGCAATTAGACCTGTAATGACTCCTGCAGACTGAATAGTAAGTTCTGGCATCCAAAGATGTCAAGCCCACATAACATGTAACTTTGATTCAAATGTTTATTGTAGCTCTTTTGCCCATCCTCTTTGTGTCTTGCTTGCAGATGTGGCAGATGATGACGATGACGTCTCTGATCAGGGCAGGGCTCAGTGGGTTGCCTCTCAGGAAAACATCCGGAGGAAGGGGAGGGGAAGAGGCCACAGGTTCAGAAAGCGGAGGATACTGAGCCGGTACGCACCAGGTGGAATCCGTTCCCGGCGCTGTGGAAGCTGCAGAGGCTGTTTGATAGAGGAGGACTGTGCCAAGTGTATCAACTGCCTCGATAAGCCCAAATTTGGGGGACCGAACACCAAGCGACAGTGTTGCATGTAAGCAAAAACCAGTCACAAATGCAGATGTGTTTACAGAGGCAGACAGGTGCTTAGGCAGAATTTCACACTCACTAGTGGTGAACCTTTGATTAATTTTAAGGAAACATTTTTACTCACTGAAGGCCCACAAGGAATCTGTGGTCAAAATAAAGAAAATGAAATGGGAATATCAGATGTTTAGCAAGTGAAGAAATGTCTCAATGCTGAATTATTAGCTTGCTGCCTAATTTTAGTGTCATTATTTCTGCACTGTGTTTACCATTGCTATGGGTGGCATAGAAAACTTCTGTAGTAGTTTAAAGCTACCT
The DNA here is from genome assembly GCA_032353495.1 of Ctenopoma kingsleyae. Taxonomy (NCBI): domain Eukaryota; kingdom Metazoa; phylum Chordata; class Actinopteri; order Anabantiformes; family Anabantidae; genus Ctenopoma; species Ctenopoma kingsleyae. Next base: position 7,674,471 of record JAUBNQ010000003.1, read on the forward strand.
GCTTCCTCCAGTTTCCAGTCTTTGTGCTAAATTTACCTCCTGCTCACATTGCTTCACATTTTAAGTTTAGACTGAAGAGTGTTATTGAATTCAAGAAGGCAAATAAAAATTGTTCAGAAAATGTCCAACTCTGCTGCCTGCTCTTGCCATCCAGCCAGAGTGTTCTAGAAAATGATTAATATTGCCATCGTTAACATTTTGAACTGACAAAATCTAAATTTACAGTGCTAGATCAAGTTCTAAATTGTTTTTACAGTTTGTGACTAAAATACTGTTTAACTTCTAGCATAAACATTATTGTACTTGAAACATGAAAATACTTTTTATTTCCTTCCAGTAAAACATAATAAACAATCAAGTTAATAAAGGCAAGTGTACTCTTACTCTTAAACACGTTCATAGATGGGTACACATGTGCTTTATTGTGAACATATAATTATATTTCACTCTTTCTTTGGCCTCTAGATACAAGAAATGTGAGCGGATTGAGAAGGCTAAGATTGAGCGCATCGTCAGACCATTCAAAGGTATGTCTCATTAGAAGATGCTCCCGCTCTTTTTGGCGATTTATTTGCTAAATTATCAGGACTAAATCTGGACATGTAAATGTTTAACTGTGTACAAAATTAATCAGGATGTTCCTTTTTCTCAGTCCAGGCGAGGCGGTTGTCGGCCTCTGTGTCGAGCAGTGATGATTCAAACTGGAGGTGTGGAGATACTGGCAAGGGATTGTCTGCATCGGCACTGGTCAGGAAGCAGTCTCTGCGTAACATCAAACCACGGTCCTACAGCAGCCTGCTTAAATCTGAATCTGAAGAAGAAGAAGAGGAAGAAGAGGAAAAGGACGCTAGATCAGCTGTCAAGCCAAATGTAGCTGCTACAAGGAAGCAAGGTAGCTAAAGCTTTGTCCTTATCAGTGTCAGTCAGACTTCTTTAAGTATATTGCAGGAACGTTGGCTAAATTAGGTATTTTCATTGCACGCCTTCTCCTGGACACAAAGGAAATAATAGAGAATGTAAACACAAACTGGACAGGTAAAACCTTAACAGAATCATAGTGAATCACATCCAGTATGCAGCTGTTAGAGTAGGTAAATCAGTACCTCAAGATGATTGAGCTTCAGCAAGAAAAATTCCAAATCCTTGGTGGTTATATTAATTTTTAAAGGATATTGTTGGCCCTGGGATTATGAATCCATTACAAAGGAAAAAATAACGTGTTCTTTGTCAGAATTGGATTTGAAAGTTGTGTCTTAAATCTGTCTATCAATTTTTGGAGATCCTCAAGATGGCAGTTCAGTGCTGGATGCCCCTCCAACTGAGACAGTGAAGCATCGGCGGCTGTTCTCCAGGGGAGCCGGGAGCAGACCCAGAGCTTACAAGGTAAAAACATCTATCAGATTTTCCTCCTTGCCTCCATTTAGCTAGTTAATGACGCCTGGGTCAAATGGTATTTTTGGAAAAAGCTTTTTGCTTGTATTGCTAGTCTTCTAAACATTCAGGTGAATGATGTTAAAAACTGAAAGCAAACAATGATTAAATTACTTATTCCTTAAACAGCATTTTCACTTTATCTTAAGTGACTAACTTATTGTTTGAATAGTTATGAGTTAAATAATAACAACTCATTATTTCCAAATAATACTTTGCCCAGGTCTGTAACTCACTTTCAGGGTTTTCTTGTTTTAATTTAATCTTCTTTGCTGGACTGAGTTATTCTAATAACCTTTAATAATCTTTTCAGCCTTGCTAATCTTCTGTTTCTGACTTTAAAGTGTCTTATTGTTTCTTCTCTGCATGTACGTAGCCTCGTGTTGTATAAATTATGAACAAATTAAGTTATGTTCATGGTGAAATGCAGCCCATTTTTCTTTTCGATAGAAGCATGATGCACACGGCATGTTCAGTTTCTGTTTGAAACAGTACATACCACCACTATCCTGACTCCAGGTATTGAAGTTAAATCTGTATTTTGACTGGAAGGAAACATGGTTTACCTGGTGTCATACAGGTTATGGTTATCCAAAGGTGCTACTTGGTGACAGTTGATCTTGTTTGAGGGTCTTAAAAACGTTCTCATTCAAAAGCCTTTGGTTCTAACACAAGGTTGAGTCTTCAGGAATCCTGCAAACATCTTCATGAACCGCAAGCAAATCCAGTAGCCACTAAATAGCACCTTGCAAGGTGGTTGCAAGGTTCAGATTATAGCCAATACCAAAAAGAAAAACCTTCCCATCTCATATGAATAATAATTAATCAGCAAAATAACGACTGGAAAAAGGAAACAATTTCTCCATCGTCGCTTTCTAACACCATTAGTTTCAGTATTTAAATGGCTGTCATTATTCAAGCCAAGATAATAGCATCGTTGCTGTCTGCACTACCTGACTCTTTGCTTCTGCTGATTCTAGTTGGCATGTACATTTATACAGCTGATTTCTTCAAATCACATGGTGATCTTATCAAACATACCTGTGAATTTAGAAAATTGGCCTTTTTACTGTCAAAGCTCTTTGCTCTCTCTGTTGGTGTTTTATTTATTTTATTTTAAAATTTGCATTGTTTCATACATTTAAATTACTCCATAAAGACAGAAAAAAAGGAGTTGTCCCATTTCCCCCATACTGCTTCCAAGAGTTGAATTATGTCTTGTCTTTCTTTGGTTGCAAATTGATTTTGCACATTATAACATGCACATTAATGGAGTTAATAATGGGAGTGTGTACCATCACTAACAAGCCTTGTACAAATATCTACAGTGTAAACAGACACAGTTTGGGGCAGTATGTTGGAGAGTGCAATAGCGTGCTTAGATCTTTGAAAAACAAAACTCCTTATTTACAGGTCATTGGTGGAGATCCACTATTCAGGACACTGTGGTATACAATACAACATGCTTATGTCTACTTAGAGGACATGTGTAAATGTAATCATGCATGCGTCTTTGAAAATGCACATGGAAGTACCTGCATGTACATGCTAGGCCTGTTTAAAAGATAGTGTGTCTGTGCATGTATCTGAAATTTGAACTATTTCTGCTACGTTATTGGTTTTATGACGTTTTACTGGTGTATGGAAGTGAAAGTTTAGCGAGGTTTCTTAAAATTTCCTTGAGATAAAAACTCAAAAAAATAAAAATTAAAAATTACACAAATTATTAATAGACTTTTATAACACACAATCGTGTTCCAAAGTTAGTACCCCATCTCTTAATTCTGTAGGTTTTTGTATGTAAAAACAGTAAAAAGAAAATCATGCATTCGTAGTGGGTCTTAATGTTAGATCTGGGAAGACTGGCAACTGTCTTGAAGGCTTTGCACTTGTTACTTGAAGAAAAATCGTTCTTACTGTATTGGAAATGGTTTTATAACCTTTACCTTTACTTCTTGGCATTGTGGTAATGCACACATGAATGCACCAGACTAGCAAATTGCCAAAACTTCTGCTTTTATCGAGGTTTGCAAACCTCCTCATGAGTTATTAATAATTAACCAATGGCTGATGATTGGCAGCGGCAGACTGCAACATTCCCTCTTAAATCCTATGGAAGAAGTAAGGGGGTACTTAAATAAATAATGGCGCCGTCAAAAAAGTTACGTTGTTCATCTGAGGTTGCTTTTGTGTAATATTAAAACGCACTACAATCAGAAGATTTTATTATGTTGTTACACAGAAAAACACAGAATTGAAAGAGGGGGTACTGACTGGAACATGACTGTAGGACACCACTATATCATGTGTAGTCATGTCATGTATGGCAGCAGCGTATTGCACACAA
>JAUBNQ010000003.1:7678348-7703060 GCA_032353495.1 Ctenopoma kingsleyae
TGACTGGAACATGACTGTAGGACACCACTATATCATGTGTAGTCATGTCATGTATGGCAGCAGCGTATTGCACACAAGAAATTTTAAAAATCCCTCTTCACACAAACTCAGAAACACTGTGCATCTTACCATGAATTCTTTCTTTGTGTTTTCATCAGTGCAATATCAGTTCGAAAGCTTTACATTTATATTTGTAGTGCAAGTGTAGTATTAGGAGGTACAGTGGAACTTCAGATTGCGAGTATTGGAGTGTTTTCCAAGACGAGCAAGAAATTTTAATAAATTTTAACTTGATGAACAAGCGATGTCTCACAATACGAGCAGAATGTATATGCTTTATCTGCCGAGCCTCATGTGATCACAACTTCTTTCTGCAGCATAACAGATGAATGAGACTCACTTATATTGTCTCCTCATTCCAGCGTAATCTGAGTTGCTTCAGAACATTAATTAACATTAATAAGTCACTAAAGTTTAGTTTGTAGCTTCCAGCTGTGTGTAGAAGTATTTCCTGTGAGTTTGTAGACCTCGCTCAGTAAAAGGATCCATATGAAACGTCTCCATGGGGAGAACGTCTGTGCGAATTTCTGCAGGTGTCGCAGTATCAGTCAATTAATTATTCATGATTAGTCAGGATCGGTCTGAACAATAAGTGATATTATTGCTGTGTGCGGGATGTCTGCATATTTATATTTGCACAATAACTGCGGCAAATGTACAGAAACAGGTTTCATTAATAAGAGAAGTAGTGAAAGGGCGCTGGCCGGAGCGTTTCATTATTTTTTTTTATACAAATATTTTTGGGTTGTGAAACAAATCATCAGTGTTTCCTTTATTTCTTATTCGGAAATTCGCTTTGATATACGAGTGTTTTGGATTACGAGCACGTTTGCGGAACGCATTATGCTCGCAATCCAAGGTTCCACTGTATTAGTCTGATTTTCCAGTGTTCTTGTCCTTTTTGCCATTTTTCACTGAAGGGCTTACTCATCAGAGATGTTGGCCTTTTTTTAATGACACTAAATATGACACATTCTTTATTACTGTTTGTAGTCTCAGCTCGGCTTCTATATAAGTGTTGTCAACAAAATGACACACTAATTGTTAGTTTTGTTATTATAGCAATAACAAAATAATGAACACTTTACTAATGTGGAATTGAACACCTGACCACAGCTCTCTGTATATCTACTAAATGCATTTGCTAAATTCTTCTTTACCTTTTCTGGTGTATTACCAGCACTATGAAAAAGTATTTGCGCCCTTCCTGGATTTTCTTTTCTCACATTTCCAGGCAGGTTTAGACAGCCTTTTTTGCCTAAATAAATGAAATCATCATTTAAAACTGCATGTTGTATTTACTTATCTTTGTATAAAATTTTAATTAGTTAGATTATCTGAATAATTTAAGTCTGACAAATATGCAAAAAAATCAGGAAGGGGCAAATACTTTTTCACAACACTATTTCTGGCTAACTCCCTTTTCTTGAAGTCTTACTGCTCCTTTCTTCTTCTGACACCTTGGCTTTTGCCAGTCGCTTCTGCATGTCACTAGTATTAGTGTGAGTTTGGAACCTGTCTTGCTGGTTGGCTTAGGCAGTCCCCTCCTTCACAGGAACAGGAGAACGCGGAAGAGACGGAGCCCAGAGAAACTTTGCCTGAAACCAGCCCATCCAGAAGCCCAATGCCGAAGCTGCAGCCGCAGCTACAAATACACTTGCACCGTCTGCCTGATTTTATCATGCAGTCTGCTCTGTCATTGCCACTGCAGTTGCCCCATTGTCTGGATCAGTGTACTTCACAGTTGCTTCTGAATTTGTCTCGACCTGTTATGCAGCCTGCAGTTTCACATTCACAACACTGTACAATACAGTCTGTTCCAAAACTGGCCCAGGCCAAAACCCATCTTCCACATTCACCACATCCCATTATAGATACTGCACAAAAATCTCCACTGTTACGCTTGCAGCGTTTGCCCCAGTCTGTGGTCCAGTCAGCATTGCATTTGCACAAATGTGTTTCAACATCATCTCAACAACATGATCAGTCCATACTGCACTCATCCCTGACAAAGGGATCATCAAAATTGTGTTATAAGGGACAGACTGCAGAGTCTGAGGTGCAACGCCCAGATGTTTTGACTGAGACATGCAGAGGTCACAAAGATAAAACTGTGCAAATTCCCCCTCAGACTGTTGATCCACACACAGAGTTACAGGAGGATCCAGAAGAGGAGCAGGATGCCAAACAAGAAGATCAGCATGAAGAGGAGGAGGACACTTCTATAAATGGGACAGAGCAGCAAAACTGTCCAACAACTGACCCACCCTATGTCCTTCGTTCCCAGAATCCTGCAGAGTGTGCATCCGTGAACACACTGACGGGGTTAACTAATGGATTTCCCCAAAAGGGCCCATTGCAGAACAAGTACAAGATTCGTGTGGACTTTAAGGTGAGATTTTTTTTTTTTTTAAATTATACCACCAACTGGGGGTGTATATGAAATTTCAGTAGTTGCATTACATTTACAACTTCACGTTCTCTTTAATGCTAAAAAAAAAAAAAACCCAGTCTAATTGAAAAGAAGCAGTACATCTGTAGGTCATGGCTGTGAGATTCCCTTCAGCTTTGATATGAATGGAACATAAAAAGGTGTCTATTTTCAGTAAGGGACTGTAGTGCAAGTGAGGTGTTTGAAGGAGGATCAGAGTGGGATTTCATTCACATTTGACCCTGTGTTTATCAGATGATTAATGAAGTGCCCCTTAACAAAATTTGAAAGAAAAAACTTTGTCTTGTCTATTAAGTAACAATAGACATGAAAAATCTATCTAGCTCTAACCATCCTACTAGCAGTCGTTATGGTTTTATTAGGAAGTTTGACACAAGTTGATAAGCTCACGCATCCAGATTTAAAGAGAAAAAATGTTTCATTCCTGACTTTCAAACATTCCTCATGTTATCTTTTTAACCTTGTGTCTACAAGGAGGACTGTGCTGTACAGAATGTATGGCTCATGGGGGGCCTCAGCGTCCTCACATCTGTCCCCATCACACCACAGCCGGTCTGTCTGCTCTGCGCAAGTAAAGGACGACATGAGGTAATTTAGCTACTTATCAGAGCCTGAAAAGTAAATAACAGTATTCTGAGAAATATTGCTCTTGTTTTCTGTTCACATTTTACAGTCTTGAGTCTGTTTTGTGGTCTGAGGTGCCTGTAATAACAATTTTGTAACTGGTCTCTGCCTTTCTCCCACTTCCATCAGATGATATTCTGCCAGATTTGTTGTGAGCCTTTCCACAGTTTCTGCCTCTTACCAGAGGAGCGCCCTCTGAAGGAGAACAAAGAGAACTGGTGCTGCAGGCGCTGCAAATTCTGTCATGTCTGTGGGCGTAGAAACAAGATCACAAAGGTGTGCAGCCTAGCATCACACTCACAGCACATACTTGTCTTATGTGATGCTGACAGCTGTATAATGAGAAACTAAGAAACATGCAACATAGGTGTTAATTCCAACTCGTTCATTAATGTGCTATTTTTTAAATGGTTTTTTCCTCTATAGCCTGTGTTGCAGTGTCGTAGATGTCAGACGTCCTACCATCCTTCCTGCTTGGGACCAACATATCCTAAACCTATGAACTGCAGCATGCCCTGGGTAATTGCTTTAATTTTCATAGAAATATATGAAAATGTTTAAATGTCATGAAATGTAAAATAATGAAACATGCCTGTGAAGATGGCACTTAATAACATCAGACTGTTCATCATCAAATGTTGATGAAGATGTGGTCATAGAAAACCTCCCTGAACTTCATATGCTTGCTGTTTTCTGACGTTATGGTTATGTAGGTGTGCATGACATGCATTCGGTGTAAAAGCTGCGGTGTGACTCCTGGAAAGACATGGGACTTGGCCTGGAACCATGAGCAGGATCTCTGTCCTGACTGCACTTCTCGCCACAACAAAGGTATGACCTCTAAGAGATGTGTTTCCCGTGGAGTACATTAATGTACATTAATTAATTGGTTGCAAACCTCCCAGACAGAAAGGCATCATGTTAATGTGTTTATAGTCCAAATGTGTGGAATTAATAAATGATGATCATACTCATCTGATCTGTGTTTCATCAGGTAATTTCTGTACTGTCTGCCACAAGTGTTACGACAGCAAGCAACATGCACAGATGATTCAGTGTTTGGAGTGCAGCCACTGGATTCATTACAAATGTGAAGGACTCTCAGGTGAGTAACAATCTGATTATTCAAAAATGAGTTTTCGTTCCAACCCAACGCTGCATCAGGGTGATTTCCTAAATAGGATCTTGCTCTTGGCTGACAGATTTAGTGCTTCATATAATTAAGTCATTTTTCATTGTAACAGTATGTGGATGAATTGAATTATTAATATGCCGCAATTCATTTTATACAGTTAAACATCTGTTTGGCTGTTTAAAGATGACAGCCCGCAACTTAATTTTAACTGTATCTTTATTAAACAAATGCTTAAATGTTGGCAATAATCACCTAACGTGTCTAATGAATCATAATATTGAGGCTATTTATAAATATAAAATATGAAAACATAGAATTATGTTGTCCATATTATTGTAGCAAGTCTAATGTTGCACAGTATAGTTTAGTCTTTAACATACAGTATGTTTTATCACTTTATCACTTACGTTGGTTTCATCTTGCAGTTGTTCAACTAGCATGTCTGGTTTAGAAACAACTCTTAAGCGTTGATGTTTTCTGTGTCATTGCAGATGAACTGTTTGGCTTGATATCACGTCAACCAGTAGAAATGGTTTTCACCTGTTCACCCTGCAGCAAGCAGAGAACTGAATACAACAGCTTGAAAGAGGAGCTGCAGATGAAGTTGATGGCTGGACTGGAGGTGGTGCTCACTAACCTCCTCTCCAATGACAGCATGCAACATCTTCTTATCTGCAAAGCAGTAAGAACTACTCACAGTACTTGGACAGATAATGTCATTGGATTTTTGTTCAGTAGTATGTTTGACTTTGACTAGAATAACTTTTCAAAATGACTTTTCATCCACAAAATGTCAACTTATGCTGATAAATGCCATTCTTTTTTTTAAATCCAGACGTAGCTTTATTTTTGGTAATGTTTGTGTTTCAGTGTCGGGAAACAAACGATTCAGGGCTTGAGAGGGAACAGCGCCCAGTGTGTGATCTACAAGCCATGGAGATGAAGTTTAAAGGGGGAGGATACACTTCAATAGTGAGATTATTATTATTTTTAATTATTACAATTTCCAAAAGTAATTACATTTAACTCAATAAAATTAATGAATGATCTGAAATAGGTTATGACATATACTTATTACTTTCTGTCTTTGTAGTTCTGTTTCTGAAACTCTATTTGCTCCTGATTGAATTGACTGTTTTTTCCTTTGCTTGTCCAGAAAACTTTCCATTCTGATGTCGTCTCTGTGATGAGGAAGTGGCTAAAGGAGGAGGAGCTTGTCCCTGAGGATCAGAGACCAACCACTCAAGCCAGAGCACATTATGTCAAAGTAAGCTTCCCTCCCCTCCGGATCTCCCATGGTTCTAGTTTATTTTTAGAAAGCTGTGTTTGATTGATTTCCAGTGGAAATCTTCTTTGCTACGTTGGTCGTTCACGGCCACTTCCTCTGGTTTCATAAGCTGAGATTTGGAGCTCAGTCTCTACATAAACAGTCTATATAAAGGCTGACTTAAAATATTGTCCAAAATGTTCATGTATAAACATTGTCCTTCTCTGTAATTTTACCTTGATTTGCGTTTAAATTTACTTGCATTTTATATTTCTCACAGCTGATGGAGCAGGTTTTCAGCTGGTTTCCTGCATGCAGTCTAAAAAAGTGGAGCTCATTCACTGAGGAATTCCCAAGGTAACTTTATTACAGAACACCCTTGATCATGTTTCTTACAAAAGATCAAAGTCTGTTTAGCTTTACAATAGAAAATGACATAAGAAATCTGATAAGACATGAAAAGTTGTACAATAGCTTGTCCAAAAATATTAAACTGAGCATCCAGCTAGATAACAATTCACTGTACTGATAATGGTGGTGCTGTTTGCGAATTTTAGATCAGGAGATAATTAGGTTGCTATACTTTTTATGAGAATGTGCCACCAGACGCTACTCAAATGCAGTGTGCACTTTCACTACCGTTTCAACTCAGTAGGAGTCGATGAATTCCTGTGATTCAAGCACCCCAAAAGTCCCATCATTTACCCGTTGCCTAAAAGTCACACCCCTGGTCAGCACTGAGTCATATCAAATCTACTGAATGTACTGAATGCTGAGAAACTTTCCATGTAATCAGCAGCAACTGTTTGTTTCAAAATGATTTCTTCCTGTAATTAAAGGGCAGTTATATAGCACCTAATTACGCCGATCTTCATATGAGTGTATTTGAAAATAACGTTAAGCCGCATAAGACTTTTTATTTCTTCCAAAAATGTTGCAACATTTCTTAGTACCGGGTATTGATTTATGGGGCAAGTGACCTTTTCATCGACATGTGCCCAAGAGTGTATTCAATCTAAAAAGGCGCATAGTGCTTTTAATAATGATCTTTTGTGCTGTACAATACCCTTGTCTCTGAATTGTGAGTTCCATGAAGCATTTCAGAAACACTGGTACATCACTGAAACAGATGCCATATTAAAACACATCTTTGGGGATTCCCAAGCCGTCCACTAATCTCTGTAATCTTCTGCTTAAAGCCAAAGCATCCACCCCGCCTGTATCGTAGGATATCCTTACTGTGCCCTTTGCATTTTTACTTACAATCACATGTTTTTCAGCCATCTTGAAATCTCTACCTGGACCATACATGGGCTTTTAGTAACATACACATACATAGTGCGATCACCTTCATAGCCACTGTCATCTACCTAATTTGCTGCCCATGTGGACTGGCCTATGTTGGCAAAATATAAAGTTTCATTGCGCTATTACATTATGATACTGCAGTAAATTTATGGCGGGTGCAGCCCCGTATAGCAGTCAATGTCCAGCAGGCGGCCCATACTATCAGCAGCTTAAAAAACATTGGTTTTGAAAAAGTAGAGGTTCTAACCTAAATAAAAAAAATTTAAAAATTAATTATTCTTATAAATAACAAGGATTACAAATAATGCAGTTTACTTATCTCTTCGGTGTATGTCTCACTCTGGTGTAAAGACCGAGAACTAAATATAGTGAGATTTCTGCACATGCACATTCTGCACAATGTAGATTTTTAGTCCTTATTTACCATAATTATTCAATGATGATGGTAATGGTGCAAATTTGTACCATGTAATCTCCTAATTGTAGATGGGTCATGTTGATGTGATGTTCATACTGATTTTTGTCTAAGACATTGCATTAAAAATGTGGGAGCTTATATTATGCCCTCAAAATTTACTTTTCCCCTCCAATTTTATGTGCTGGCATATGGCATAGTTGAAGTTTAGATGAATGTTCAGTTCAGTATTGAAATGGAAGTTCAATAATTTTCATAGGCAGCAAGTGTCGCTTGGGACACAGATGTAGTGTAGATGGACAATTGTCTCAAATGCCTGTGCTGGTTCACCCCTCTATTTGACTGTTCGTATCATTCACTCTGTAGTGGCATGCTCCCTGAGGCGGTCCTCCCACCATCTAAGGAGCACAGCTATGCACAGTGGCTGGAGAGGACATACCAACCCAAGGAGTCCAGGGCCCCACAGACGAGGACAACTGATTCTTTGCTATCCTCAGTTGCTACGCAGCAGTCTGGTGCTTCACGCAGCCTCCTGCTACATTCAAATGGTATGGAAACTATTTCAGCCTGTTTTGCATCATATGTTAGGCCATATTTTAGTCAGAACCATTCTATAGTATTTGTGATTTACCAATAAGAAAGCACCACATCTTCAAATGGAAAAGAATATATTTTATTAATTTGCTTTCTCAGATTTAAAAGATACGTTTTTATTTGGTGTTCCCTCTTCACAGAGATAAGATGTGACCTGGAAACCACCAAGACTGAAGATATGAGGCAGTGTGCACTGTGCCAACAATATGGAGACTCAGCTCCCAGTGTGAGTTTAGCTGCATTTCTGGGGTTTGCTGCAAGTGCAGCAACTAATTGATATTTTAATTACATTTTCTTGATGAGATATAAAGTAGTAAAACATGTGCATCAAACTACTGTCATCAGTTGTTTCACATAAAAAAACCCAATATTTGTGTAATGATTTTGCTACAACTCTTCTGGTTTGACTTTTTTTTAGCATCTTTGTCAGAAGCTCTAGTGCTTGTTAAGTGATACAACTGTATTTTCATCCCAATAGGATGCAGGACGGCTGCTGTACTTAGGGCAGAATGAGTGGGCCCACATTAACTGCTGCCTTTGGTCTGCAGAGGTGTATGAGGAGAACAGTGCTCTTTTGCAAGTGCACAGCGCTGTCTCAAGAGGACGCCACCTGGTAAGATATTACAGCGAAATACATTAAATGGTGTTTGTTATTAGTGGCCAGATGTTTGTCAGTCAACTTGTGAGTGTTATATGATTGCAATGGGACCAGTTGCATAACTCTGTGAAATCTGTGACATTTGTTTTTGTCCTTCATTCTCCAGCGTTGTGATCATTGCGGGCAGTCAGGAGCAACTGTAGGCTGCTGTCTCGCCACCTGCCAGAGTAATTTCCACTTTATGTGTGCTCGTGTGGAGAAATGTGTGTTTCAGCAAGACAGGAAGATGTACTGCTACAAACACAAGGATCTTGTCAGTGCAAAGGTATAAGTGGAATTTATGTTCATTGTATTTTATGTATTTACATTTTGTTAGTTTGTTTTTATAGTTTGTTTTTGTTAAAGTAGGTTTACCCCCCAACACCTCATACCTGCTAATTTCTGTACCTAATGTTACATGAAACAATATTTCTGACTTAATATTGACTTGTGATATGTTCCAGATTGTGTCTGGTAAAGGTTTTGAAGTCACCCGACGAGTGTACGTGGACTTTGAGGGGATCAATCTCAGAAGAAAGTTCCTCACAGGCCTTGAGCCAGAGTCCATTAACATGACCATAGGTAAGAATATCTAGGTGTTGTCTGTTGTTCTGTTTTTAGAACCACTTGTCTCCTTCACCAGGTGTGTCTCCATACATGGATGAAATATTACTGCTATATATCAGACTGACCTCTGTATAATGGGCCCTTTCCTTTATTTTTCTTTCATGTCTCTTCCAGGCTCGCTGCAGATTCAGAAACTCGGTGTGTTGTCAGAGCTGTCGTCTAATGGGAGGTTGCTATATCCCGTTGGCTATCAGTAAGTGGTTATCCAGGATTACTCCAAAAGTGGTTAAACACACTTTTTAATGTGTTGATGTGGAATTAACACTTATATATATTTCCCTTCATTCTTTAGATGTTCTCGCTTGTACTGGAGCACTGTCGACCCTCGTAGGCGCTGTAAGTACACCTGTAAGGTGACTGAAGTAAGCACACCTCTCCCTGGTGAAGAACAAGACCCTCGATGGGAGCAAGAAGAGAACCACACTATAGTCCACAGTCCAAACCACCACAGAGGTGAGCAGGATTGCTATCATAAGTATTTAAAGGACACAAGAGTTTCTAAAGCCTGGTCATTTATTACACTGCTGACAGCACCTGGTACATTACGCCTAAATTCAATACACATAACCTTAGTTTTAGTTACTAAACTCAAGAAAGGCTTCAGAGCACCATTTAAATTCATTCAACACAGGACTGTGACATGATTCGTCATTGTTGAGCAAGCTAACAGCCACACGGTCATCTGCAAACCTCAAAATATGATGATTTTCAAACCTGCTAATACAGTCATTTGTGTATAAGATGTATAACAGAAGAGACAGAACACACCCCTGTGGTGAATACTGTTGTCAGGTCTGAGACCACACTTCGCCTTCACTCTGCAGGTGAAAAAACGGTGAGATTAATGTTATAGGCCTATAATCATTCAATGACTTGGGTTAAGGAGGGTCAGAGGGACTGCAGTCGATTGTTTCCATAGTACTGGCACCCTCTGCTGGCTGCAGAGACATAATGAAAATATATGTAAAGATGTAATAAAGGTGCTTGGCACAATTCCTTAGTTAGGCTGTTGAAGGCATGAGGTCTTGATGCTATCCCCAGCACACTCCAAGCTATTTGTGCTGAGTTTATGTTTTACCTTATGCTTGTAGTTCAATTTAGTCTTGTGGATTTCACATCTGGCTTCTGCAGAGTGTAACTCTGTCCCTGCTTTAAAGGGAATCTTTTCTTATTAAGCAACAATTTGCTCACACATAATTTACTGCTAGGATAGATCTTAATCAACTTCTCAGGAATTATTGTTTCCTCATAGTAAGTTCCTCACAAGCTGACCACATCCGTTAGCTCACCAATGTCCCAGGATGATTCACTTCAAGCAACAGTGCTGCAGTGCTGTTTTTGATGAAATAATAATTTAAACAGCTTTAAATACTGTGTGACTAGTACCAGTCTGGTTATACTTTAATAATGTTCCTTTTTCTGACAGATACTGAGTCCCCAGATCGCTTAAGCTCCTCATGCAGCCCACTAAAGTCTGCTACTCCATCACCCAACTCCAAAAAGCACAATACACCTGGATCCAAAAGCCCTGGTTACACACAGACCAGGAGACCAGCAGGAGGATCTTCTCGACCTCTCCCATCTCCAGGTAAATAGGATTTTGTGGGTGTGGGACTAGGTTCAGATGATTTGTCTTTAGCATTTATTTTACATTGAATTCTGCATTGTTGCATCTGCTTCACTCTTTATTTGATGATTTCAGGATCCGCCCTTCCCAAATCCCACCACATCCTGACATTGAGAGACCTGGAGGACACCCGTCGGCCTCGCAGACTCTCATCAAGAAGCCGCTGCAGTTCTTCACCAACAGACAGCGACCCATCTGTACCTATGACCCTCCGCTCTGGTGGCACTGTCAACACCAGATGTGCCCTTTTCAGCTCCCCTCCAAGATCATCAAACTTTGGACCAGCTTCACCTCCTCTGTCACGACAAAACTCAACATCTCCAGTCTGGAGCTCTCCACCTAGATCTAACTCTAGCATTTCTGCAGGGCTGTCACCTCGTCATGTTGCCATCACTCAGTCCCCCAGAGGCAGGCAGAACTTTAAAATCACCACTCCAGTCTCTGCTGAGGTTCCCCAAGACTTCCTAGCATCATCTGAAGCAGAAGACGCAGCCGTGGCCACAACAAATGGGATCTCACTAGCCCCTGATAACTTGGAAGAGGAAGTAGCCCATCTGATGGCACAGGAGCTACCCTACACTGTTTTTGACACTGACACAGAAGTAGCAGTTGCCTCAATGCTGAATGCTAAGCTTGAGTTTGATGAGACTCTCCTCGCTGAAAACATGGTTCTTAACTGTGGAGCACAAGGCAGCAGGGGACAGGTGGAAAGTGTAGTGCAGGATGTAGAAATGCAAGAAAATATTAAGGAACATGAGTCTGAAGATGAAGACTCGAGCCATTACTTCAAATTTTCACGCACAGTGGTGTGTGACGCTGCTAGTGGCTCAGAGGCCTCAGGTCATCTCCCCTCGGCACAGTCAATCTCACAGTTAGATGGAGCAGACGGTGGGTCTGAGAGTGATGAAAGTGAGGCAGTTGATGAATCTCAGTGCAAAGGAGAAGATGGAGAGACTAAAGTTTGCACAAATGATAATACACCTACCAAGCAGCTGACAGTTGCTCTAAAAAGGCTGGAGTACACTGTGCCAGCGTCAGCAGTTGAACAAAGAATAACTGAGGCAGAGTTCCAGGAAAATCCTTCACCATCTGCTCTACTTCACTCAGGTTACGCAGGCGATGAAATGTCACTTCAGGAGGCAGAGGTCCAAGTGAATTCTGAAACACCAGAATTTCATAATGAAGTGTTTTTGGATTCAGCCACAGGCCATTTTGTTTCTGCTGAAGATGGCTCTGTAGTGTACCCAAGTAAAGTTGAGGATAAAGATGAGACTAGCTCATCAGTTGAGTCAGTTGAAGGATTTAAAGATGATTTGAATGACCCAGATTACTCTCCAGAGCCTGTCACCAAAAAATCTCCCATAGCACAGATGAAAACCATCATTCTGAAGTCAAAACGTCCCACACCAATCCTCAAACGCTTGTCACCAAAACCATGTCTTCAACAGCAGCCTAATGTCAAATTGTTGTTGCCCCCTGGGTCTACAGGGACTGTAAACAATGCGTCCGTCTCCCCTGCTGCTGCCAGCGTTTGTACAGTCCCATGCACAGTTACCTCTCCCATCGTGATCAGTGGCTTAAACACTTTACCTGTTCAACCTGCTTCCACACGGGGCAGAACCATCGCCATTCGCTTGGACAGGCCAGAAAGTCAGCAGCAGGTGGTGAGTCAGAATGATACCGTGGCTGCTAACTCACCCGCAGCTGCACCTCCTTCCCCACAAGTCTTGCTGGTCAACCGTCAAGGTCAGATTCTCATCAAAGACCCAAGATCAAACACTTACCAGGCACTCAGTACAAATTCTCCTGCATACAATAAAATAAGCCAAATAGCAAAGATTCTTCACAGCGGTAGTGCTTTGCGACGCTCCGTCCCTCGTGTCATAATAAAGCCTCGCTCCAACCCCACTACAGCAAATGCGCCTCCTGCCGTTAACCACACAGTAACAGCCGACAGGAAAATCATTGTCAGAGTGGTGCCTTCAAAAAGCTGTGCGACTCCAACTCCCACAGCTCCTGTCAGTGTTCCTGAGCCTGCTCTCAGTAACATTCAAGAAAGCACAGCTCAGGCTATTATTGACAGAGCCATGGCTACGCACCGTGACACTCTAAAGACAAAACCCATCCTCAGCACAACACACAACACAGCACAACGGCCCAAAGCTAAACGTCGAAGATCATCCCAGTTTCGGGCTACAGAGGACTCGGATCAGTCTCCAGTTTCACATACAGAGTTGCCCAGCGGCTTCCTCAAGGAACCAGATTCCAGCCTGCAACCAACGCCTGCTTCATCACGCCCCCAAGTTCGCATCAAGAAAGTGTCATCATTGTCTGAAAGGCCATCCAGGAAGAAATCCAAGATGGACTTCTTGAGGGATCCTTCAAGTGAGCTGGATGAATTTAATGAAGCGAGGTATTGAAAGATTTCTCAACTGTTTTTAAACTTTTCATTGCAGCATTGACGAACCTAATCCTTTCTCAGTATTATGTTAGATCGTTAACAGAACCCCTCTTTGAAATGCACATTTATTTTTACATCATTTCAATAAAAACATTTATTTTTGTTCTTTTTACAACAGACCAAGTGGTGTAAGAATGAAAGCTCCAACAATGAAAGACGTTCTTGATCTGGACCAGGGAAATGTGTCTGAGCCTCAGCTGTTGAGGATTACTGCTCCACCACCACCTACACCCTCCAGGTTAGTTCATTATAAAGATATTCTCATGTATTCCTGTACTGTGCAGGAAAGTAAAGGGGCAAATGGTTAAAGAACTATACCCGCAAGACGACTTATTTTAAAAGGAGGTTTTGTATTGGCAGCTACATGAGCATATTTTAAATAATTTTGTTGCCATAACGTAATATTTCTTGCCAGAACAGACTTACATTGTAAATAAAATGAAGGAAACAAATCATTCTTTTCATTTAAAGTGGTATTGAAAGTATCTGCCAATTGTGTTATTACTAGGGATGTTAGATATTGGCTTTTTTATCGATATCCGATATACCGATATTGTCTAACTCTTAATTTCCAATACTGATATAAACCGATACCAATATATGCAGGGTCCCCCCCTCATAAAAAAAAAAAAAGAAAAACTAAATAATTTTAGGTAACTAACACCACATATCTCCTATCATGCATACTTAAACTTTAAACATTATTGCAAGGTGTGCCAAACAAACAAAAATATCTCGAAAACTATACCTCGAATTTGTCATATTTTGACATTTTGAGAGAGAGGAGAAGTAGCTGAAGAGTTCGATGTATAATATGTGCATGGTTTGTAAAAGTTGTGTCATTAAAAGAGTAAAAACCGATACCGATAATTTCTGATATTACATTTTAATGCCGATATGGGCCGATAATGTCGGACATCCCTAGTTATTACCATTCTCAATGTGGACATGCCTATACAGCACATAAAAAATGTGTTAATTTGTCTTCAAATGTGTTACATTTATTGTTTGTATTTTGTCTCCTCTGCTCAGGCGTCTGCAGGTTGAGAGTCCACCTTCATCCAGCAGTCAGAGTAAAACACACATGTGGGTCAGCGCTCGGCATGGAGACCTATCTGAATGGGGCCCTTATTCAGGTTTGTGTATGTAATTATTTTTGATATGAAATCTTTTCTCTCTCTACTCTCTACTCAGAGTCTAAATCAAGCTTTAGCTGCCACTAGCACAGCAGCAACTGTTCCTGTCAAATGAGAAAACAATCACTCTTCTTTCAGCCTTTACCTGTTAGATTCAAGGTTCAAAAAAACTTTATTAATCTCAGAGGGAAATTGTTTTGTTTAAATCTGTCATTATTGAAAAACATACTTTGACATCTTGAGATGATACTGTATCTTGTTCTTAAAGTTTCCAAAAAAAAGTTGAATGTTAAAAATATCATTACTTTTCAGTAACTGTACTGTACGTAACACTTTTTTGCAATTGAATTTAATCCTACAGGTTTCAGCTCAGATGAAGATTTGCCTTTACCTAAACAGAAAAATAGGACATACATGAATCAGCCCCACCTGTGCTTTGAAATCACCAGCGAGGATGGTTTCAGCATTAAAGCTAACAGCATAGAGGGTAAGAGTTGTTTTTTGATCTTTACTTTCAGTCACAGTCATTTGGACTGGATTTCAAGAGCAAACATGTAGAATGACGTCTTGTGTATGTCCCATGTTGCCGAGCTCTCACATCATCATCTTTTACCTCCATCAGTTGCTTGGCGTGCAGTGATTGAAGGTGTCCTCGAAGCTCGAGCAGGTTTCCACCTGAAGCAGCTGCCTCTGGGTGTGATGAGTGGGCCGCGGGTGCTCGGTGTCGTCCACGATGCCGTCATCTTCCTGCTGGAGCAACTGCAGGGTGCCGCAAACTGCAAACACCACCGCTTCCGCTTCCACTGCTGTGACGACATTGAGGAAGAGCTTCCCCTCAACCCAAGTGGCTGCGCCCGAGCTGAAGTTTACACACGGTACAAGCACAGTCTCTGTTACTTTTTATCAAAACTGATTTGATATAAACCTCAAATTAACTTTTTTCTTCTTGTTTCTGTAATTAGGAAAGCAACTTTTGATATGTTCAACTTCCTGGCATCACAGCACAGAGAGCTCCCTGACATAATAGGCTCTTTTGAAGAAGAGGAGGATGAATTCCCACTGAAGTCTTCCAGGTTAGGGGACTAAATGTTAGTTTAAATTTGTAGAAAAGAAAAAAATTAACAGCTTCCATGTCCATGTTGACACCACCTCTGTGTCTCACTTTGACAGGCGAGCCACCAGCAGTGAACTTCCCATGGCAATGAGATTCAGACACCTGGAGAAGATCTCCAAAGAAGCAGTAGGAGTTTACAGGTAATGCCAACAGAACAACAGCATTAAAAGTGTCAGCAAAAAACAGGTCAAATAAATTTATGAATTTCCAACTCTGTAATACTTATTTTAGATCTGAAATTCATGGGCGCGGCCTTTTCTGTAAGAGGAACATCGAGGCTGGGGAGATGGTGATAGAGTACGCCGGCACGGTGATTCGCTCTGTCCTGACTGATAAACGGGAGAAATATTATGACAGCAAGGTTTGTGAACATAATACACTTGTGTACTTAAATCATGCTCATAACGATGGTCAGTTTATATTTTTTTGTTTGTGTTTTTTAACACTGAGCTTTTAACTGTTTTCTCCAGTTAAATTGTTTTGAAATGACATAGTTATTTCCTGTATGTGACCAACTATGTTCTCTCCTCACTCTCATCAGGGCATCGGCTGCTACATGTTCCGTATTGACGACTTCGACGTGGTGGACGCGACCATGCAAGGCAATGCAGCACGTTTCATCAACCACTCGTGTGAACCAAACTGCTACTCTCGTGTCATCAATGTGGACGGGCGCAAGCACATTGTCATCTTTGCCCTGAGGAAGATCTACCGGGGCGAAGAACTCACCTACGACTATAAGTTTCCCATTGAGGATGAAAACAACAAGCTGCATTGCAACTGTGGTGCGAGACGCTGTCGCCGCTTCCTGAATTAGAACATCACCGCACACCAATAGCCATCTTGTTTAATGCACTTGAATACAGGGGTTGACTTTGATCAATCGATGAAGACGACTTGTGATTTAGCGGTAATTTATGCGCACAGACCTGATCTACTGATTCACAGGATGATGGAGGGAGGAATACGTTTTTTTCTGTCCACTGAACTGCTGTTAACAAATTTCAGCCATATGTGAAAGCCTGGGATGTAAAGTATTTATATGATTTCATATTGTTTTGTAATGTTTGACTATCTCATAATGTTTTTCAGTTTTGCATTTGAATCTGTGGCCTCTGCTGGAACTGGGGCTCAACAACAGCCCAGGAGGCGATTACTACCAGCTACAAATGGTGCAAACTAAAGTAGCCTGATTGCAATGACTACTTTGTAAAGAAGGATCATAATGTGGCAATGTTTCTTTGTCAATAACAGGTCAAAGTGGAGAATAAGAAGGTTTTTTTTCAGCACCTTACTTTGACACAGGCTTCTCTGCCAGCACTGGTGTCACAGCAGATGGGACACATTTTTACTTCATAACAAAATAAACACACTTGACTCAAAACATTTCATGTAATGCAGCTACAATTTAACTTCACTCTGGACACCACAAGTTTTGTGAGCAGGGACTACAATATTTTAGGTTTTGGTAACATTTATCCTAAAAAGTAGTTTTAATCTAGTCACCCAAACCTGTTTCTCCTCAATCAGTTCAAAAATCCTCATTTTATTTGCAGCCGCAGAGGTGCTGTGATCTAAATGTTTTTATCCCACAATTACCGTCTGTTCTTTATTTGTTAATTAGTGCTGTTTGTGTATTTTAAGGTATATGAGGGAGTTCCCTTGATGCAGGGTTCAAAATGAATACAGTGAGCTTGCTCTGCACAGTATGAATCTTTTTGTATTTTTGTATATTTGAACAGTAAATGTATATTCACCAAGCTGATGGAAATAAATGTGTTTGAGCTTTTAACTTTCTGTTTATAAGTGAAGGCAGACTAATGGAACAGGAGCTACTGCTGAGAAATGAGTTAATTTTTTTTTCTGCAGCTATTTTGCACCCTCTTCCTCTGTTTTGTTTTGTTTTTGTTTGGGGTTTTTTTTTTTTTCGTCTCACAGGTGTACTACCTCAAAGGCGTTATGAAGCAACATTTAGTTTAATCGCACAACACATTTAGTGGAAAAAGCTTCAATGTTCCATTTTTCAGTCTTTTTAATCATTACATGTTGACAGTATAAAAACAAAACAAAAATACTAAACACTATTATGCATGCAATTATTTTGTAAGAATAGGTGGACATTATTTTTTTGTGCTCATGTGTCCAGCTCATGGATGTAGATAGAATCCTATACTTTAGGCTGAAGGCTAAATGTTGGGATTATGTTTTGTTTTTCAGGATTAAGAATTGAATTTGATGCACAAAGCTTTGTTGTTGGCTCACCATGAATCCTTGCCTGTACATAGTTGTATAAAGAATTTCTAAACCTGTTAAATATTTTTTTACCTACAACCTTTTTTAATTTATGTTCAATAAAAATTTGAAATGTTTTTTTCTTTCCTCAGCCCATGTTTTAACTATTCTGCGTACATTAACCTAAAATAGCAGTAGCCCTCAGACTCAATAGCTGCTGTTTTGATGGGTTTTACCTTCATCATGACTGAGATGTAGTTTGCAGGATAAAATGAGCAAGTGAAGGATAGTAAGTTGTACTTACATTCTTATACTAAACAGGTACAACTCTCTAGTATTTTTTTAAAAAAAAAAGCAAATGTAACTTGTGAGATTTTGTAAAGGACAAATTCCCTGAAGTTCATCTAATGTCTCAGTGAGGGTTATAGCCACAAATATACACAATACTCTAAATACAGCTGAGTTTTCTCAATTGTTCCTGGTATAGGTTCGCAGTAGTCTTATCAGGTTTTCAGTGTATTACTGAGAAACCTCTTGAATGTTCCCGCAGCCCACTACTGAGTTGAGACCAGTGACACCTGCAGACTTTGAACAGCTATCAGACATATCTAAAGGTAAAGTAACCTTCTGTATTTCCAGGCAAACATTCACACTGTAGGAAATGTGACGTACTTCATGGGTCTGAAACTACTTTCAGCAGTTAAAATGTTTTTGCTGACATACAATTACAATTTCATCTGTGCATAAATAATCTTCATTGGTTTGAAATTTCATCATTTATAATTCACTAAATGTCAAATGAAGAACACTAAAATCAGAAATTCCCTTAAATTGCCTTGTGGGTTATATGCATTTGTTTTTAACATCAATGAAGCTTTTGCTGTTGATTTTTCTCACATGGCTCTTTCCCAGAGTGTAACCTTCCTGACCTTGATAAGGTCAGGAAAAAGGGCAGGGCTGATGTATATAAAGAGTTACTGCACAGTGTAGGCTTTGTCCTACGTTGAGGCAAGCATCACCATGAAGGTCCTTATATTCCTGGCTTTGCTTGGAGCAGCATGTAAGAGTGTAACTGGGTTATTTTTTACCTCCTGGTGTGATAAATAACATTAAGTTTACTCTTTCAGGGTCATGTAGTTTTATTTTAGCTGCTACAGCATACATTTAATGTATGTTTTAATTGATGGCAATAATTAAGTTATTCTAAAGTTTCTACATGTGATACTTTACATTTTATTCTTTTTCAGCTGCTGCAGCTGAAGATGATAAGATTGTTGGAGGGTATGAGTGTCCCAGACACTCTGTTCCCTACCAAGTGTCTCTGAATGCTGGATACCACTTTTGCGGTGGATCCCTTATCTCCAGCCAGTGGGTGGTGTCTGCTGCTCACTGCTACAAATCGTAAGGACAGGAAGTCATATTTTGCATGACCTTACATGCTTTATTGAGGAATGTTTTCAAATACACATTCAAAACTTTTAGCCATGTTTAAGACATACAAAAATGTTCAGCTTTTTGTTAAATGAGCAATATATTTAGAAATAATTAAAAGCACATTTACTCATTACAACTAAAAGCACTATTTGCATAAATATACGATCTCAGAAAATATTGCAGATATTAAGAAAACCTTTCCTACATCCAGTCGTATCCAGGTCCGTCTTGGTGAGCACAACATTGCTGTGAATGAGGGCACCGAGCAGTGGATTGATGCTGCCAAGATTATCAAGCACCCACAGTACAACAGCTACAACCTGGATAATGACATCATGCTGATCAAACTGAGCCGCCCCGCCACCCTCAATAGCTACGTCCAGACTGTGGCTCTGCCCTCTCGCTGTCCCGTTGCTGACGAGAACTGCCTGGTGTCTGGGTGGGGCAACACATCTGCAAACAGTGGTAAATTGAGCCTGGAAGGAGAGGAGAGGAGAGAAGATGTGCAATGTTTAGGGTGTGTCATAATGAACAGCTTAAATTTGCCAGTATGTGGGTGTGAATGAGCTCTGATCATATATGACAGGCCTAAATACTTACAGGTTTGTCTAGCAAAGAGAATGCAACAGTAGTCATGTCATTAAGTCCCAAATATGGATTTAGATCTAGATCCAGATATGAAATAGTAAACACAATTCATAATGTTGTGGATGCTCCAGATGGATAGAAAAACATGATGATACAAGATAATATATGCTTAAAGGGGCAATACACCTCTTTTACAAAATTTTTTATTTACTGATCACAGGGGATAAATTCTAACCTTTGAAAAACAGTTGTACAATATGTCTGTGGCTCTTAAGAGAGATATTGTGGCTTAGGCTACTTCTAAAATGCCTGCTTTACAAACTGAAGTGAGAGTATTTAGGAGACACATGGGGACGTCTAATGAAAGATTTTATCGAGCTGCATTATGGAAACTGTACGATCCAGTGTTTTTTAACTTCACCTATACTATAGGGATTAAAGGTCAGCATTTCTCTTCATCTGCTGCTTTAGTGTTGACCTTTCCATTTGTACAAGTTTATGGAGGTGCAACACTAGATAGCTGCAGCACTGTTTTACCACAGAAACCATGCAGCAAATTAATCTGCAACACATAATTTTATTTATTAATCAGTATCAGTGATGTTTCTGATTTAGCAATTCATTGTGTTTTCAAAAATAGTGAACTCCAAGAAATTCTGACAAGTTCTGTTCAAGCAAATGTTTTCAGACATGATCACACTAGAAAAACCAAATCAACCAGTAACCATTTGGCATTTTTACTTGATAACATAGGCACAGTAACTGAGACTTACCTTCATCCTCCCCAGACAACTATCCTGACAGGCTGCAGTGCCTGAAGCAGCCCATCATCGATGACAGGATCTGCAAGAACGCCTACCCCCATCTCTTCACAGAGAACATGGTTTGCTCTGGTTTCATGAGCGGAGGTGCCAGCAGCTGCCAAGTGAGTTGGACTAAACCATAGTGAACACACAGGGAGTCAGGTGGTGGGTGAGTGTGCATCACCTTCCGGCAGTACGAGGAGTCTGTCAGTGGAGTACTGCTCGCACAGTATAAGACCTATTTTTCACTAAGCAGTGAGACTACTTCATGTAATATCCAAGCAATACTTATACAGTAGAACATCTACTCTAATAACCTTGAATTAAAAACAGAGTGACACATTTAAATTTAAATGATTCCTATACCACTGCCACTTCTGTGTCTGTATCACTGGCTGCTGTATTGCAAGAGATATGTTTTCACCCTCTGAAGAATTTCTTATTCTAGTTCGTTTATTGTTTTATGATCTGTGTAACTGATGAAGATTAAAGATTGGAGAAAGAGTGCTGGCACACTAGATGAGTAAATCATACATTAAAACTATGCATTTTTTTTGAAAGAGACAATGCAGGAGTAACACTGCTTCTTCTTGTCTTCATCAGAATCAAATTGCAAACCCTGTTTGACACTGACAAAGGCACAACTGTGTTGAAATGTTAGTCTAGTTTGTTTGCACCATTAAAAGTGTGCTCAAGTCTTTTCCCTTGCAAAATATTTGATGGTCTTCATCAGAGAAGCACTTGATCTTGCTGATTGTTGTTGGTATAAAGCAGTTCATCTTTTCTTTTTAAGCAATAGACTCTGAACTATCAACTAATAATAATAATAGTAGTAATAATAATAATAATTATAATATATATAATAATATACTATATATATATAATAATACTTATTATAATAATGAATACATCTACAGCAGAAGCAGCAAAGCACCAGTTGCAATGGGCAGCATCTGAGGTTGGGCTTCACTGTTAAACTCAAAAGGAGCGTGAAATGCAACATCATTTCCACACCCTCATGCTGTCATTCATTAAGCTAGTCACGTGTTACTTTTCAAATACCTATGAGCACGGCTGTTTCATGTACTATTCTTACTGTACATATACATTCTTCTATGTTTGCAGGGGGACTCTGGCGGTCCTCTGGTGTGTAACGGTCAACTGCAGGGAGTTGTGTCCTGGGGTTATGACTGTGCCATGCAGGGACATCCCAGTGTCTATGCCCGGGTGTGCCGCTACAACAGCTGGATCAGCACTGTCATGCACAGCAACTGAACACATAGTCACTCATACATCCACATGTAAGCCAATACTACAACACTGAATCTGAATACTCAGTTTATTTGGGACACTCTATGTATAATTTTGTCATTACATGGCCTACTGTTCATCTCATAAATCACATGCTCAGGCATAATATTCTGTAACCAACAGTTATGACTAAAAGAACAATAAATGAATAAAATGATATGTTAGCATTCAGTACATGTTTTTCTAAACTGATTTTCACAGTTGAATGACATTAGCATGCTCTTGCTTGGTAATACTCTATTCTCAGTGCATCTCTATCCATTTTGTGTTTTTCTATCACAAGGCCACTGACTTTCTGAAATCCACAATGGAAAATTAAAAAAAAAGTAAAACTGTACGGGTCTGAAAACTGCAAATATTTGATTTATACTATAGACACATGCATCTCTGTGAAATGCCTTTTATACTTGGTTACTGTGGGCGCTGGAGTGATATGGGAGACAAGCGAACTTGAGTAAATAAGCAGTAAGGCATAACTGAATTTCTGGATTCTTTGCATGTATTCCTCAGATGGCACTCTGTAAACTTCGCTGTTTCTTGTTTGCTGAGGCAACCTAGGTATAAAAAGGAAGAGATGGAGTGAGCAGGGAGGACAATCATGCAGTCATATCAAACAGGGAAGCATGGACAATGGTTGTAAAAATCACTGGTAACACTTTATAATAATGGTTAGTAGTAATGCCTTTATAAGCCATTAGGTAATGATGAACCAATCATGAACAAAACATTTATAAATGTTTGTAAGCGATTAAGAAATGTTGTTAACATGTTACAAATACATTCTAAGACATTTGTAAACACCATAGTTAACTGTTTAATATCATTATTAAATCGTTAGTTAATGATGAACAAATAATCTGTTCATACTGTATTAATCGCTTGTAAGTCAGTAAATAGCCGTAGTTACTGATTTATTTTCATATTAATATTTATTTACATTTATAGTCACCTATAAGTGGTGCAGTGCATTTCTTAATCACTTACAAACATTTATAAATGTTTTGTTTATGATTAGGTCATCATTACCTAATGGCTTATAAAGGCATTACTACTAAACATTATTATAAAGTGTTACCAAATCCAAATGACCAAATGATGGCATTACAATAAAAATCTAACTTAACTATGTAAATATATATTTTTTGCACAGGATAACAATAAAATGTTCATAATAAAATTGGCTCATGCCTATATACTGCAGTATACCCACCTGACCAGCAATCCTGTCCAGATCTCTCTGGCCCTGAGGGGTAAGTCTCCGTCCACTGTAAGCACACATTAAAAAAGCATCCATCACTTATTCAGATCACCACATCACAGTCCACACAGCCACTGTGCACCTCTCTTACCCATTGGGGTCCTTCTCCACCATCTTGAGGCCCTCCAGAGCCTGGAGAACCTTCCTGGCCACGTTCCTGGAGCCTACACTGAAGTGTGCAGGACATACACCATTCCTCTGCCGCCCTCCGTAGACTTTGATCATGGAGCCGACACCCACCCCTCCTCGCAGGTACAGGTGACGGGCTGTAGAGGCTGTTGAGGTGTACAACAATTTGTTGCAAAATCTCTTTATCAGCTTAAATGCTCCTCATTTGTTCACACAGAAGACATGAAATCAAACATTCCAGCTTATCAATAAATAACTGCAGACTCTGCCTGAGCAGTTAATATACAGAGCAACAATATATGTACTGTTATTGTATATATTTTTGTAGTTTTTGAAAATCTACTAGTGAAAGGTCTGTCTGATAATACACAACTGCTTGTGTGAGATCATATATCACATCTAAAGAGAGGTCGTACAGGAGTTGTTCGGACAGTTACAGGGGCTTTACAGGAAAATAATAAGTTTAACATTTAATATTTCAATACTTTAAAGCCAATATACTTACTTTTACATACCAACATACAGAGTTGTGTAGCATTAGCATAACATTTTGCTTAAGAGTGAAAATCTTAGATGGAGCTTCCTGCAATCAAATTTGATAAAAGAGATCTTCGACCAGTAAACATCGATATGGTATAGTGAATAAATATATTATTAACGCAAAAGAAAAACATGACATGTTTCCTGATTAAAGAAACTTATTATTATTTTGACTGTTGATTAATCAATTCCTTTTTATTTAGATTTCTGTTCATTTGTTTCTAAAAAGTCAATAAAAAGGTCACATGCTCAAAGTCCAGGACAATTTTTCCAGCTTTTTTTAACAATAGTTTAAACAGTTTGAGACAAAACTCCATTACTTTCAATAATTAATCAGCTATTAAAATTCTAAATTAGCTTCTGCACATCGACTAATACAGTATAGATTAATGGGGTTACTGTTTCTGCAGCGTGCTTGATGTATGGGAAACACTCCCAGCGTAACCAACCTGCTCTGGTGTAAAACCAGTTGTCATCACAGGGAGCCATCTCTTTGTGCCTGGCAAGCTTCACAGTGTCAACCCACTCTGGGACTTTTAGCTTGCCAGACCTGAAAAGTCAATTATCAGTTGAGGTGATGAATCAATCAATATAAGCAAAGATAGTGAAAACAAATTGAACTCAGCGTAACATCATGACCTTATGTAAAGAAAGTGAAGATATTTGTGTATATTGATACAGTCAAGGTGGATCTCTTGTCTGTTTAGTATAACTAAAGTTGGCCATTTTAACATGAGGTTGGAAATATCAATGAAAATAATATTGACCTACTGTTATTTCAAATTGAATGTGAATTTACTGATCATACAAAGTGAAATTACTGTAGCAGAAGAACAGATCCATGAGTAACATTTAAATAAACTATAAAAGATCAGCTATCTAGTTTTTATTCTGATTCTTATTTTTCCCCGTGTTTCTTTTTATACATTTATTATACCTTGTGGACTTTCTCTGCTGCTC
>JAUBNQ010000003.1:7711485-7743192 GCA_032353495.1 Ctenopoma kingsleyae
TGTCTCGGAGGCTGTTGCTAACTTTGGTTCATTCTGGACTGTGTTTTACCCTTCAGCCGGGGAGTTTTTCATCGACCACGGTTTTAATGATTATTAAAATGTGAAACTGTAATACTAATCACTGGACATTTTACCATGGAACTGGTTATCGTTATATCTCCCAATTATATCTATCTATATATCTATATACCTATAACAGATCTCTTAAAAGTTAAGTGAAAGATAAAAAAATTACAGATCAATTTATGGTATCCTTGTGCTAACCGTAGCTGATACAAAAAGACAATAAAAGTATTAAAGTAGTTAAAAAAAATGCTGTTATAGTGTCCTGTTTTACAGGACACTTGTTTTTTTTACCACATATAATGTAAACAATGTACTGTTAACTGTTAAAAACGGTTCTGTTTTTCAGATCAAACATCCAAGATAGCCTGAACTGTTGATGTTGTCATTTGAAGATGTCAATTTTGTAAGGTAAGAAAATTTATTTATTTACTTATATATTTATTTAACACATATACAGTATGGTCCATAATAAATAGCAGTGAGCATGAGTGTGAGGTTCACAGATGTACAGCGTGCACCGTTTTATGCTTGACGTGGAAAGATGTTGACAGACACAGCTGGAGATTACCTTGTTCCTCTGTATAATACATACATAAACTTGTGAATTACATGTGGAATATCTGGCTCAAGTTTTCTATTATTTATTTATTTTTTGCTTTACTTTGGTGAATGATGTTCATGGTTTTCCACTTTAGGAAATTATAATGAGAGTGAACAGTAAAAAAAGTAATTTTACCATTCTGTGTGACTGACTGATATACCACACCACCTGAGCTATTTTACTTTTTTCCTGGCTGTTCATCAACTGTTCATCATCATGGTAAATTATTGAATGTCCTGTCATGCTAAATTATTAACTTTTCTGTCATGTCTCTGTTTCTGAGAAGGTAATTGTTGTTAATTTATTTAAATACATTTTATTTATATATCAATTTATTTATACAGTATGGTCCATAATAAATAGAAGATTGTTAACTTTCTATTTGTCTTTCAAAATTTACTCTACATATATAGGTCTTTGTAAAATTAAGTGACGTACTGACCAGATTTTTGCTTAATGGCACTTAGCAGTCAGGAACACTTGGTCAGCCATTTTAGTCTGTGGCCCGATCGAAATGTCAATGCACCATCAGAATAATTGAATTACTCCTCCCTGAGTCATTCTGTCACGATTAACCTCACAGATATGTGAATGCAGCAGTCAGACAATCATTCATTTTGCTAGCACGCCTATTGGGGTCAGTTTTGTGTACCAGTGCTGGCTGTAACTTATCTTAGTAAGCAACAAGTGGAAGGGTCATCTGTTGGTCATGTCCCTATTATCAGATGTTGTTGAAAAGTCAGAGAGTGAGGGTATAAAGAGAGGCCTGTGGTCAGGCCTTGAAGCTAGCTTTGGAGATGCCTCGCATTACATTTTTGTCTTTGTGCTGATGTCACCCCTATGCCCCCAGTCCAGCAGCAGGAGAATAAGAGCTACATTCTGCCTCTGTGACACAATAGGGCCCTTTTTGCCCTGATATTTTCACAATGTGTTTTTGCAGGGCCTTGTGCAAAGATATGCACACATTCTCATCAGTTCAGAGCTGGTGGAGTTGTGCACTATACCTCATATTACAATTATTCTTTAAAGCTTTTGCTCTGAGATTTGCAGAAGTTTGTTTCCACTGTCAGTAAGTCCAATATACTGCAGGTTTTTTTTTTCAATTTCTAGATAATTGACAGTGCTCCTAAAAATGTGAAATATTAATTCTTCTTTATGAACTGTGTGGTATCTGTAGTACGTGTAAATTCAAGATTGTTGAAATAATTCATGTCATTCTTTAGTGACAGGAAGCGATATAAACCACTGCAGTACAGTATGATGGTGTGGCATGGGTTAATGTCTGAGGACTGGAGGAATGTGTTCGGACATGGAGAATTCCTCAGTCCTGTGTGACTAGAGCAATAAGCTGACAAGAGTCTGCCACCTATTTTAGCATGCACACTGCCACCGTGCGCCTCTGTCTCGTTGTCCTTCTCCGTCTTTTTCTAATTCTGCCTGCTTGTCTTTCTCTCTCTCCTTTCTTTCTTTCTCTGTCTGGTTCTGAGTTTGTCCTTCTCTTCTCCCCTGACTTTCTTTTGCACTTCATTTCATCTTTTTGTTCTTCCTGCTTGCTGTTTGTATCTGTCTCTCTCTTGTGTGTCTCTTTTAGTTAATCTGCCTTTCAGTCACGCTATTTATTTTGCTGTCCTACTTTGCCTTTTTTTTCTCAAACTTCATTTCATCTTCATGCCCTTATCGCTGACATCTTCAAATATTCAAGCCTTTAGATATTTATACTCCAAACGTCATTAATCTGTCATTGTCCTCTGGTTTATCCATCCTCCAACCCTTCACCCTTGTATCTTTTTTTGTATCAAGTCTGTCACTCCCTTTCTGTCTTTTCTCTTTTTACGTCTGTGTCACGTCTAGCTCAGTGCTGCAGGTGCTTTCAGGAAGATGTGTAGGGAGTGCAGGGGAGAGAGACAAAAAGACGCAGACCTATACATTCTCTGTATGCTTGTGAATACGACACTGGTATGCCTGTTATTTATGCCGTAGCGTACGGTACCTGGTGGTGCTGGTCATTTATGATTTATATGGTGTGTTCCCACACACAGGCCGAGGGCTTTCTATTTGTATTCTGAGTGAAGGAGTTTACTGGGTCTCACCTCTTCATTGGCTGACAGTTGAGGTGACAGACAGACCCCGAGGTACATGAGTGTTTCTTCTGAAGGCACATGTGGCAATTTGACACACTCTGAATGTTGCACACATGCGCCATGCAGTGAGCATGAGTGCGAGGTTCACAGATGTACAGTGTGCACCGTTTTATGCTTGATGTGGAGAGATATTGAAATTGAAAAAACACAGCTGGAGATTACCTTGTTCCTCTGTATAATACATACATAAACTTGTGAATTACATGTGGAATATCTGGCTATCTTTTTTTTTTTTTTTGCTTTACTTTGGTGAATGATATTCATGGTTTTCCACTTTAGGAAATTATAATGACAGTGAACAGTAAAAAAAAAGTAATTTTACCATTCTGTGTGACTGACTGATATACCACACCATCTGAGCTATTTTACTTTTTTCCTGGCTGTTCATCAACTATTCATCATCATGGTAAATTATTGACTGTCCTGTCATGCTAAATTATTAACTTTTCTGTCATGTCTCTGTTTCTGAGATGTGAAGATTTACTGTTTTTCTCTATGTTATATTACTGTACTAAATCATATAGCTTTGGGTTTTTCGTTGTTGGTCAAACAAAAAAAAAACAAACACATTTGCACGTCAGCTCATCTCTGGGATTTCTCCGCCACTTTGTAGACTAAAAGTTTAATGAGGAAACTTGGATAATCTAGAGATAAGTTTTCAATAATATAAATAATTATATTCACCATTATATTAAGATGTGTTTCTATTGTTTTGGCAATCCTATTCACATAAATGAGGGATCCAAAACATCTCTTAATTTAATGCACTGCAGTATGACTCCACCACCTGCAAAGTAAAATTATCTCCCCTCTGATAGTTTCAGCAAAAAACTGAGAAGTTGCTGTATTGGATTGCATTAGTTTGTACAGCTGTACCTAATAAAGTGGTCAGTAAGTGTAATTTACTACTTTGCCACATACTATAATAACTGGTCTTTTGTGTTTTGTGCAATACTGTCATGCACTGTATAGTAAATTTAGTTAAAAGTACCCAACTAACGGAAGAGTTTAATTCTGTAAAACAATATACAGGCTAAATTTCAGAAACTGTCCCCAAACAATAAAGTAAAGTTTGTAAAAAAGGAAATTATATTTAGGGCTAAAATCTAACAGAACATCATTCTGATTGACTCTGTTTCTCAAATAGATACCAGTAATACTTTTTGTTTTGGTAGTCTTGCATGATAATTGTAAAATACATTGACAACATCTTGGACAAATGACTGTAAATAATGCAATTTATGGTAGTTGCAGCATGAACATGTTGCACATGTGAGATTTATTTTTGGCATACTTTGTGTATGGACCGAGCACTGTCTGAACTACTACTTAAATTTCTGACTGTCATGTCAGTCTTGCAGCCAATTTAGATTTAAACCAGCCAATGCTAAATGAATTATTAAGTGAAGAAAAAAAAAGAAAAAAAATTAAACTAAATCAAGTTATTACTTGTAATGAAGCACATGTGTAAACTTTTCTAAAAAAGATTTCAGTCTCAGTTGAAGTCTTCAACTTATTTGTCTCTGACATCATGGATGTAAATCTATGTGTGATTGTTTGTGTTCATCAGACATGCCACCAAGCACCTAAAACCCTGGCAGTTTCAGACAGTGAGGGGAGGTGAGACGTGAGTAATAGCAGTGACTGATGATGTCACAGACGGCATCAGCTGCCCCCCTGACCCGGCTTTAGGATGGCAGCAGCATTGCGCAAGCACCCGTGGGTAACACACGCCAAAGCACATTAGAGGCAGAGAGATGGAGAGAGGCAGGGATGGAACACACAGAACACAGCTCAGGGGGACAGAGAGAGAGAGGCCGACAGACAAAGAGAGGCAGGGGGTGGGGGTTTGGGGGCTGTCAGATTAAAGAGGAGAGAGAGGACGAAAAGCTGAGAGACATGGTGATGTTTGCCTCTCCATGCTTTTTTTTTAGCAGACTGTCTGGTTGGAGTTGATGTTCTACATTACTGCCTCAGGTATCTCTGTAGCTCTTTCTATAGTTTTTTTTCTCTATCACTTAAATTAAATACACAATATGTCATTTGCTTGAAAAGAAGAAAAGGAAATGTTGATATGCAGTTAGTTGGGAAATTTCTAAAGTAATGTATTTACTTACTTCACCTTCTGAGATATAATGTATTACTGCTTTTGCCCCTTTTATGTTATTTTAAATGAACACACATAATGATTTATATAAAAAAAAATCATTATATTAATAAAAAATCTAAATGATTATTAGCTGCAGTCCTAAACAGTGTGTCTCACTCAAGAGGCAAGTTTCATCTTTGCCTCCCTCTTTATCTTGTTTGTATCCATGGTCTCTGTCGTTCGACTTTACTCACTGTGCGAAAGCCAAAGGTGAAAATGATAGTGTGAGTTCAGCAACTGTGAACTGAGCAACAGTGATGTTGTTGAAGGACTGCTGAGCTCACTGCTTCAGACATTTTTCTCCACATAGGTCTGATAGATTGACTAAGAAGGCAGCAGTCACTGAGTCAATTGAGTGCTGCAATATATGCAGTTTAAGACCTTTTTTATGAAGCCTACAATTCTACAAATACAGTGTATTATCTAAAATATAATTCATATTTTAAAAAATGCCTTGATACATTAAAAGTGTGAGAATTTTCACAGTATCGGATGCAGTCATGGGCTAAACTTGACATTATACAGCTATAGATCATGGTATTATACTCATGTTTAATTTACACCTGAAATCAATATCTGATTTGATTTATTGATGCAATGAAATTTGATTAACAACCACTCAGCCAGATTTGAATTATTAAAAAAAAAAGTCTAAAAGTGTATAACATATCATGATAAAATAATCATTACTCTCTGTTCTGAAATGCTTGGAGCATGTCTGGTGAAGCTGCTGGTAGACTAGACCAGTAGACCAGGTATTTAACACTGTAACACATTTGTAAAACGCACTCACAGTTGTTCCATTTCAATGTTCTAGCTGTAATCTCTGCTGACTAAAAACGTTCAGTTCTCTCTGTACTACTTTTATTTCAGACAAGTCTGAGCTGTCTGCCACAAGTCGACTCACATGTAGACTCGCCCTTTCTGTCGAGCTGTGATATGAACACCTAGGGCTCATGGGAAATTGTGTTCTTTAATGGCCCCTATAAAACTAAATATTGGATGAACAACAGTATTGCATAATTTTTTTCAAAAGGACTATTGTACTTATCTTAATACATGTAGTAAGTTACTCAACATACTGTCGAAAATGGCTGCATGCCAAGGAATTTTAGTTATTATCAGTGTAGAAATCTCAATGTGATTTCGAATGGGCTTAGTTGCTAAAGATTCTCTTCAATTAACCAATATTGCTGACACACATTTTTTTCTCTAAGGCATCGTAGAAACTGTACTTAGAGCTAATAGAGGTATTTATCAATGAAATCCATCTCAAGAGCTGCAAAACCTTGAG
Organism: Ctenopoma kingsleyae; assembly: GCA_032353495.1. Classification (NCBI taxonomy): domain Eukaryota; kingdom Metazoa; phylum Chordata; class Actinopteri; order Anabantiformes; family Anabantidae; genus Ctenopoma; species Ctenopoma kingsleyae. The sequence goes on from JAUBNQ010000003.1 coordinate 7,717,737, forward strand.
CTGAAAGTGGAAGTGGAGAGTGCCCGTTCACAAGCACTCAGTTGTTTTTGTTTGTTTTTACCACTATCACTTCAAAGTCTCATTCAGTTCCGACTCCCAAATGGCTCTTGATTCTTTGATCTCACAGCTGAGAGATGAGCAGATACACAAAGCCGAGCAGTCCTGTTTGCAATTTCAAGGCCATACACCAAAGCAAAATAATCTCATATATTTTTCAGCATAGGTGGAAAGTGCCCTTCTGATATTGTATAAATGTTGCCAATAACTGTACCCAAGATAATGAGTATGAGAATTCAGACATGAAATGTAGCAAAAAGGTTGTAGACCTATGTACTTGGCAGAAAAATCACAAATACTTAACAACACTTGTTACCTAATGTTAAAAGACCAAGAAGATGATAGGGATACTGCTAGAATCCATCATCAATGTATTGCTCAAAACAAAATGATATTCTCAGCAACAGATTATGATAATCAAATCTCTGCTGAATTCTCCAGTGCAGTTTAGACAAATATAGTTTAATAGTAGTTTAATGTGTTTCACCTGAGATCCAGTTAGGCAGAAATTCAGTTTCTATCCTAGATGAGAAATGTTTAACCAATACCTGATTGGTCAATTACAAAAATTACAAACTGAAAATGTTTGGATTGAGATTGTTCATTGGACAAAAAAGAAATCTGAAGAGCTCACAAAAATTATAATATAGACAGATATTTTATAGATATTTTTTATTTAAAAAAATATAGCAAATATATAACACTATTCATAGACAGTGGCAATGCAAGGTGTGTCACATCTGCATAAAAGCAAACTGATTAAGGCTGTAAAATAAAATAAACTGAATTAACATCACAAAAATGTCAAATGAGAATATAGCCTCAGTGGGCTTTACAAACTCCTCCACAACAACACCCTATATGCTTAGACCTTTGAAGTGAATAAAGAAAAATGTTTAACTGGGAAAAAGGTGTAAGAAACATTATACAACAAAAAGTGAAATCATATTAGTTGAGACATTTGCAGCCCCCCTGATAAAAACTGTCTGGTAGTATGATTTTCTAAAACTTAAATAAAATAAAGAGAAATTGGAAGTGAGAAGTCTTACCCTTTTTCAATTTAAATATGTTATATTCTTACATGTTTGGCTGCAAATATTATCATCCACCTGGAAGGTTAAATTGAAAAGTTAGGATTAAATCCTTGCTAGGCTGAGATTTCTAATCTTATCATGCTTGGTGAGAAGGAAATGTGTCATCTTGGTGCACAATAGAAGCAAAAGGGTCAAAGTTCACTTTAGCCTACAGCTGCTGTGTGCATACAGTTGCAGATGTTGCTGCTATGAGATCTTTCATCAAGGTTTGTTTATTTATAGACTATTATCTGCTACTGGAGTGGTGTAAAAATGAGCTGTTTCACAAATTGTAGTACTAAATTACTCAAATGTAAAAACAGTGTTCGTGAATATTGATTATTTTCAACATTACAAACATGAAATACAAAAACCTACACACTGAGTATTTGAAACTTGAGTCATGGCAACTGGACTTATTTCTTGTTAGGTCTTAACAACCTACTTCCATTCCAGTTGCTATGACTCAACTTAACAGATAACTTTACCTGGATGACTGAGAATCTTCATAGACCTACACACAGAGGTTAATTATTTAATTAATTAATACATTTTTAGTGTGCTTTTTAAATGGCTTTGCTCAAAAAAAGACAACAAAGTATAATATAAAAGAACAAAAACTGTATAACATATAATACAGTAAATATTTGTTTAATCAGAGGAGTCTAAGTGAGATTAAAAGTAGAATTTTTTTTTAAAAAGTACTGTCCATTTTGATTTTGCCACTGTAGTCCACTAAAGCCAAACTGTCAGTGACAGAGGATGCTGGGGTTTTCTCCAAAGCACTACTGCTCCTGTGTCTCTTTCTGTTTTCTCTCTAACTCGCTTAACCATCCATTTTAACATCAGTGACCTCAAAGCACTGAGGTTTTGGCTGTAGAAATGAGTGGTTTATCCCAAGTGTACAGTTAGTTGCTGTGCTGCTGGTAACACATCACCCCCTCCAACCCACCAACACCCCTCCTCCTCCTGTGTGGTGCATCACCCCACTCACTTGCTTTCAATCTCTCCTTCTCTCTCCTTCACTCCCTGGCTTCATATTGATCTGAATTCATTTGTTTCCTATTGATCTACCACTCCACCCTCTGCCGCATTGAACAAACACAAGGACACACACCATGCTCACACAAGCCTCATACACGCTCTTGTACAGATGCAGTACATGCATGCCTTGTACAAGACTCATATATGCACAAATATGCACAGAAAAAAGGCAAAAGAAAACCCTTTACAGAATTGCTTTGAAGTCAGATGTTCACAGACAGACAATGCAATTGCAACCATGCAGTCTTCATTTGAGAGATTCCAGAAGCTGAAAGCTCGAAGGTTTAGAGAAGTCTCAGCTCAAGCATCAGACAAGCTAATGACATACAAAGGAACCTGGATTCCATATTGATCCAACACAGGAGCAAGATGAAAACACACAGTCTAGGGCTGGCACACGCAGGCGACACAATTACAGCTGCAGTTCATGTCTCAGGTTTGCTGAATTGAAGTTAGAATCATTAGGACAACAAATGAAAGGAATTCAGTTAGGTGCCAGTTGTTCAGTGACGTACATGAGCCATGTGTCATTTGTTGCAGTGGTTATGTATGTCTTGAAAACCACTTATAGTCTCCACGACAAAAATTATTAATTTAAATCAATCAGGTTTAAGGCTATTGGCAGGCTTTCCCAGAACTGTATTATAAAGTATACAGAGGAATGTTAGAATGGAATATACTGTATTAAAAGCCTAGAAAAGGGTTAGGAAACATTATTACTCATGTTATTGCATATTTTTCTTACCTATGACAGATGCCATAAATTGACAGGGTTGTTGCTTCAGAAATTGAACCAGGAAATCCTGTATTTAGACTCAACTCAATTTGTATTTAGGCTCATTTAAAATGCTGGATTTTGTACTTAATGTTACACACACAGGAGTGAATACTGCTTTTTTGGGGGGTAGGGGCAGTTTTCAGCTGCTGATTAATATGTACTAGTATGTCTTTATCCTACAATGATGTAGATGTTCATGGTTGGTAATTAACATGCCAGCCAGTGCAGTAGTGTGGCTCATTGATGCTTATTTCTCTGCTTTTGGACCTATAGCAACAATAGTATAGTAATAATAATTTAAGTCATTAGAATCACTGTTTGTATACATTTTGCCAAACAAAAAAAGATATTTATGCTTAATTCATCATTTTACTGGTGGGTGTCTTTTTTAGTAAGCTATGACAGGTTGACCAACCTTTCTTGAGGCCCCACCACTATGAATTTTTGGTTGGTGGTATCAAGTTGCCATGACACCAGACTGTTTGTCCTGCCCTCTGACCTCCTTTCAGGACATGCTCTGCTCAGTCAGACTGCATCTCCAGCAGTGGCTTAAGTTCAAAGGGCCAGGGGGAAAAGAGGCTAGGGGGAAAGGATCTGCTTGCTCTGCATAATATTAGATAAGATGCTCTGCAGGCAGTACTCGCTCTCCCTAAGTGCATGCAGATAGGAACGCGCAGACCCATATATTTATAAACTTGTGGGCATTAAGGAGCACACACTAACACAAAAGCCACACTTCCTCATCTCTGTTGTCTTTTGTTGTGTTGCAGTGTCATAATTATTGCATTTGTTTGGCTCACTACCATTTTATTTATGATGCTGGATTGTATTTTCCAGCATTATTAATATATTATTCATCGCCATTGTCTTTAACTGCTGTACATGTATTTTTGTATCACCCTCTTGCTTTGTTGATGGCAAAGTATTCATTCTTGTCATTATCTTACACTTAGTTATCTATTTCAGACTCTCCACACAATGTTTGAAGCATCCTCCAAATAAATGCTTGTGTCTATTAATCTTTTTTTTGCTTCAACTCTAATCAGGGATGAACCCATTATGATTTACTTATCTGTGGTGGTTTTTAAAAAAATTTTTTTTTATGGCACTATTACGATGTGGTCTAGATATAAGGTAGATAAGGTTGTGTTTGGATGGGTGACTTTATTTTTTTACTAGTCCCAACTTCATGGCTCAGTATGTTTGTTGATGTTCCTCTTCCTATCCTGTGGCATGCTAATAATCTGAATGATGCTCTGTTGATTTCAGGAATGCCGTGGTCAACCATAGAAGCTCCCCTGTGAGAAGAGAGCCATGGGAAAAACCTCAGATTAAATCACAGTTGTGAGGTAAATGCTTTGGCAATATCTCTTTCTTCCCGTTTATACCAACAAAGACTCTTTGAATTTGGCTGAAATGAAAGAGAGAGCAAACAGCTTGAGAGATCAGAGATGGAAAACATCAGTTCCAACAATACAGAGAGGCACTAACCTTTCCAATTCTCTCAGCTTCTTTTACTTCTCCATCAGTCTCTTTCTACGTCCTCCTGTCATGAACATGTTTGTTCGTATTAACAGTCCATATTAGAGCAAAACTGTTACTGTCTATCTCTTACCACTATAAATACTCTTTGTCAACTGTTAGCAATCACACCATCAAACCTGCTGAAAGAAGACTAGATCTAGGAGCCATTATGCTGCATCTCATATAACTGCTTCCAAACTTGCTCTCTCTCTTTCTTTCTCTTTGACCAACACACACTTCATAGACAAACAAAAAATATTTGTTTATTAGCCAACAAATCAGTTGTCACCCACCGATTCAAACAAGTAATAAGAAAAACAATTTAAATTGTTCATATTATTTAAAATAATTGCATATTGGGCACACATAAAAGCCCTCATTATGTAATAACATTAAATTGTTGGTGTAGATCATGCTGTGTGCATTGGACACATTTGTGAACACACACACACACACACTCACAAAAATATAGACATACTGCCTCTCCTACTCTCACACAGCAACAACACACAGGACATGCACACACGCACACATACTGGCCCACACAACCCAATAGCCACAGACAACAGTGCCCTAGCAACCATTGGGCATTATGCCAAGCCACTGAGGTTGCCTAGTAGTGTGTTCCCATGGTAACATTTTCTGCCTTTGTAAATAAGGTACGAGGAGAGTGAAAAGGAGGGTTTGGGAGAAATTGCACTACGGAATCTCATTCTATCTTGAGAGCGCTAATAATTTATGGTTTGTGAGAAGCAGATACGTATCGTAGTGCTGCACCAAGCTATCATCTGACTGGAGAGGTACATTAGCATCGGTGGAGATCTTGGGTCAGAGTCCTCGTCACATAGACTCAGATCCAGTTTTGAGGGGACGCATGTAAACGTTCCCTATATATTACTGGGAAAGTAATATTGGCATTGTAAACTCTAGTGAAATTTAATGTCAATTGTCGATAAATGTGTCCACTGAGAAAATTTAATATATTAATTTGTTTATGTTTTTTTATTTGTGTGTATATTTATATGTTATCACATATTCACCTTTGTTTTCTGTTACATGGCTTTGGTTTTCATTCATATTATTAGAATAATATAAATTCTAAAACAGTTGTTTATCTAAATAGTGTGTGCCTCTCTGTAAAATCGACTGGACCATCAGCGGTCCTTGGCTCTGAGTTTGAGAACCACTGTCTGAGGCCTGCATTCCTGTTGAGCTGGCACTTGCCGGGAGATTCATAGCTGCGGTTAACAGTTTATTTGCTGTCACTGGGCAGATTTTGCTCTTCTGTTCCCCTACATTGTTTGGGTGGTGCCGTTGTCTATGTGCGTCACTTCTGAAAGACGTTAAGCGGTTGAGAGTCACATGAAATCTTTGTTCTGTTCTTAATGACAGAGTGAAGTTTCTGTGTATTTTTTAAGAATAATGGTTTCTTTAATTGACAGAAATGTCCTGTTGTAAGGCAGACGTTTGCCTGATTTTAGTAGGTTCCTGTCAGTGAAACTACTAACTGGCCAATAACATAGTTTTTCTTATTTCTTCATTTGTTTTTGGTCATGTTTGACATGTAAAATACAACGAGGGGGTTTTCACTGTCCTTTGTTGTGGTATTTCACTATTGTTGATGAATTTCATGTATTTAATATGGCATCTTGAGATAAAAAATCGAAGTCGAAGTCAAAAATGTGTGTGTCATAGAAGTCTTGCAAAATTGCCATACATTACATTTCAGTGTTTCTCCTAGGTTTCCAGTGTTTGTGTGTGTCTGTGTCTGTGTGGGTGGGGGTGGGGGGGGCTGTTCTGTTTGTCCAGCATTGAAGGGCGTCAAACCTTCATTCACTTTCTAGATTGAAACATCTTGCCCACCGTACTTTCACTACTTCTCTCAGTTATGATTCTGTTTTTGTAGTTTTGCAGTAGTTATTGTGCATTTAAATATGCAGACATTCCTGATGCAGCACACAAACATAGCATGTGGAAAACTTCAGAAAATAATTGTCACACTCTGACCGATCGTGAATAATTAATAAAGTTAGTGCTGTAGACACCTGCAGAAATGCGCACAGGAGTTCTTACTGTGGAAATATGTGGAAACATAAAAAACCTTTTACACGATGTCTTCAAACAAATTCTACGTACCGGTGAAGGTTCCAGACTGTGGAAATATGTTATTTAATGTTAGAAACATAACAACAACATAACGGGGAAAATGCACTAAAGTCATATAAATAGATTGTTTCGTTTTCCTATTATCAGCTGTACAATGTAAATGTGAAAAAATTTTGTGTGTGTGTGTGTCTTTGTGTGTACGCATGGTGGCAGAACTCCGCTGCACGTGATACAGAGATCAGAGGAGAATTGTAAATGAGAGCATTAAAAGGACGCCGTCATGTAAATAAGACAAATAACATGAGGCTATTTAGTTTAAAAGAACAACGTACAGACCTGTTCTATAGGAAAGGAAACCTGAAATAACTTCTAATGTGATCTGGCGCTGTACAGAAAATCTAATTAAATAAAACTAACTTGACGGTCTTGGGGGGGGCAGGTGGTGCCGTTGGGGGTGCGGGTGTCCCCCTTGTATAATGGTAGGGGAAACACTGCATTTAGTTTAGGTGAAAGTGGACAACAAATTAAATTAAATCAATTATATTTTAACTAGCTCGTCAGATTATTCATAAAAATAAAATCTATAATATTTCTGTATAATTACTAAATGGTATTCCATAAATTTAAACAAATAATATTGTCATAAATTGCTTTATATGTATTTATTCAATTACATTGTGTGCCTTAATTGTTAGTTAAATATATAAATCAAAATCTTAAACCAAAGCAAATAAGATTTTATTTTCATGAATCCTATGCAATGGATATTCCATCAAAACAGTTATCTTAGCAGTAATGAAAGAGAAAGAGCATGTTATCACTTAGAATGCTGCAAGATTAACACATAATGATTGTGTGGATGATGATATCCTCAGTCATTATTAGATGTAACAATATGAATTAAATTTAAAAACTGATTTACATATAAATTTCATTTGAGGGGTTTACATAACACAATATTATATTATTTAACAATTTAAACTGCAGAAATTTTTGTTTTGGCCACTTGTGACTAACAAAACATTTTCTTCATGAAAATACATATACTGAAAATGTCAGTACAGCACAATGGTATAGAAATAGTAGTAGTGACATGACTAGAATTAACTTACCACTTGGAGCACAACCTGTTTTCCACTAGTTTCAGGTTCATTAACATTTTGGTGATTTTAGGCGTACCTAGATTTATACTTTGCCTCAACATAATTAATTTGTTTTCGTTATCACAAGGGGGCGAACTCTAATCCTCACAAAGCTTCACCTGACCTGACACTAACTGGGGTTTGGGCTTATATGCCACCCAGGCCTCCAGTACAGGGGCTTCCCACCAGACTCACACTGGCACACAAACACACCCAGGCAGATTGGCAAAGAACTGGTATTGGCACAACCATGCCGCATTCATGCGTGATCCGACTGCGAATGAGATGGTGAGAGAGGTTTAAAAAGGGGAGGAGTGGAATCAAGGGGATGAAAGGGGGGACTTAGTTGGCATGAACAGAGAGATTGCCTGAGAAAAAAAAAAGTTGTGAAAGATTTTGAGGCCTGAAATGTTCAGTGATGAAGGACAAATACGAGGCAGGAGGACAGCTAAAGAAAGAAAATGAAGGGTAGTCAGAGGGTGGGCTTTTACTATGGCAGAGGGCATTGGAAAGGGCGAGGGGAATGGGTTTGCATTTGGAAGCTAGCCAATAATAAAAAAAACTATGTCTCTATTAAGAATATGGTGCTGCCATATCCTTTAAATTTAAAAGTTAGCTGACTCATTTTTGTTTAATGGAACGGAAATTATACATCTTTGGCACAGTTAACAAGTTGAGACTCATTACAAAAGGCTTTTATCCCTGTAACGTAATTGAACTAGAACCAACACAGCTATTCATCATCTGTGTTGAGCTTTGTCAATGAGGCCCAAGTCATCTAAGACTTCAAGGTTGTGTTTTTGGTGCATTGACCAAACTGAATACGGCCCAGTAGCTATCAAGTAATCAATGAGTCCATGAGGCACACAGGAGAAGTGTCAAAACACAGCCACTGACTGCTAACAACAGCCAATTTGCTGCTTTTGCAGGAGATCACCTTAGTTAGTGTTGAATGTGTGGGTGTGCCCCATTATTTGTAGAGTGTAATGAGGGAGATTGACTGGATAGTGCTGTTACTCCAAATATCTTTCAATTACTCACCCATTAGATCCTATTTGTTACACTGAAGACTGTTCAACGATGCACCGATTTCAGCATTTCTGAATGCACCTTAGTAAATCAACTTATAATCCAGTTTTAAGGTGCTGAAAAATAACAGTCATGAGATTCTTAATATAGACACACTCTAGATAAAATACTACATTTATCTGTATTTAAATGAAAAGTCCAGTCATTCATTCATTCTTCTACTCTTTCCTGCACTTAGTCTAGTTTTGATAGGAGAAAGCCATTTTTACAGGCAAAACCAAGCATAATTTACTCACTTCTCTGTAGCAGTACTGTCCTCTTTAGGGTTCATCATATCTGTGACACTGTTTGACCTTGTTAATGTAAAGACTTTAGTCAGGTGTCTTTCACTACACTCACTATATGTATGATAAGCCACCACTCTAAGGTCAGGTATGCCTCTTTAGAAAAGCTAGTTTTTGAAGAATATTTTTAGCTTCATGTTTTAAAGAGGGGCAACATGGTGGAGTAGTAAACTGATATTTTATCAGATATCTTTGCATTTCCTGTTAAGTACTTTTGAAGCAATTATAAAGCATATGATCCTGAAATGATTAGTTGACTAATCAATTCGTCAGTCAGATAATTAATTAACAGCTTATTTGATAATCAGGTCATTGTTTGAGTCATTTTCAAGCAGCAAGTTGGAACATTTTCTGGGTTTGGCAATTTGGCTTATATAAAGGTAAAATAAATACCTTTAATGCCACAACGGGGACTTAATTAATTTTTCAGTTACGTAAAAACAGAAAAGGAGAGCTTGCCTTCCATCTCGGATTAACAATGAGCTACTGCATAGTACTGCTGAATCAAGTCTTCAGCATATGGAAGATTCCACTAACTGTACTTGCAGAAGTAGGTCAGGCAGACGCCTACAATAAGCAACTGCAGGTTAAATGCTTGTCTTTGTATTCAGAGACAGTGAAGGTCTGCCTTGGCCTCTGGTGGGAGGGGGGTGGTCTTTGTACTTTGTCTACCCACAAGAGGGAGACAAGTCCACAGAAATGCATAGATTGCAAATAGTTAGCCAGTCTTATCTATTATTGTTTTAATTTCCAGCAGTATCACACTATTAAACTTTAATCTTGGAGTTTGGTTGTTTTTTTGTTTTTTTTTTACATGTTTTTCAACTTGTTTATTAATTTATTCAATTGTTTTTATGGAAATGGAGGTTTATAGAAGTATAATTGTTTGATTAAGATAATATGTTTGTTAAAAATGTACTAAAAGTGTACTAAACCTGCACTGATGGTGTTAATCTGAACTATAGCTTTATGATGAATGTATGAGATCATGAATGAAAAGTGAGATGTGGTGAGACGTGGCAGACAAAGACAGGGAGTCAAAAGTAAAAGACAAGAAGACGGCATGGAAGAAGGAGAGACGCTGGCGTTGACCCTGCCTCGGTGCTCTGCAGTGTGAGGTAGTTGGTTGTATGGTTTCGCATAATAAACAGCCTGGAGATAACTGTACAACCTTCTAGCTTTCCCTGCGGTGTCACCCAGACTTCACACAATTGCCATCATCCTTCATGCATCTTGGAGTGGTAAGTACTGAAGACTTACTGGAAAAGGACTTAACATTCTAAAAATGACTAAGACATTTACAATTTATATAATATAGATCTTTTTATACCATAGTTCCTATTAAATGTGACAAAGTACTACAGAAAAGTATATCAGGGATGTTTAGTGGTATAAACTAAATTACAGAAGAAAGTCTCATTAGAGAGATCGGTCTTTTTTTCTGGTTTATAGTATTGTCTATTTTTGCATGTCTTATACATTTAAAACTTTCACTTTTACTTTTTCACAGTCTGTTACTTAAAGGTGTGGAGGAAAAACAATTGCGCTGCATTGACACCTAATTCTACCTTTCTCCTTGAGCAGATTTGATTTCCAACCCATAATCGTACTGACACAAAAACAAGCTACAAAACTGTTTGTGCACTGACTTTAAATCTAATATATCTGAAATACTAATCAGGTTTTGCTGTCGAGGTCCAGCTAATTCAGACATCAATATACCCCCCTTGCTCTGCAGTGCTCTTTGATGTATTTGGTGCAGTCCAATGGGGTATAGAGCCAACTATCAATAGCAGTTTGTTTCTGTGCTTTCTTAGAACGTCGTGCTCAAAAATACACAATAACACTATACTGGAATGTGGTTGGGAATGTTAAAACCAGAAAAACAGGAAAATCCCCCTTTAGAGAACTAATTTAAAGTAAGTTGATTGGAGCTCAGGGATATTTTTTCTGTCAGTAAGAAAGTTTGAATTGTGTTTATTTAGTACATCAGCCTTCATTTTAACAGTTGGATAACATATAATTTAATCTGCAGTTTGAAGCCTTGGATTTTTATTTAACTTTTAATAGTTTAATTAAATATTCCACAAAAATGAAGAACTTTACAGCAGTATGCCTCTTGTTTTTGTTTAATTCTGCAGGCTGTTCTCAGTTCTCATGTGAAAATCAGTGTGAGCCCGCAGCTCTGACAGTATGCCCGGACGTTAGTGTGTCCTGGAACACAGGGCTGTATGCGAACTTGCTTACCTCCTCCTTCTCCTTCCTGCGCCCCAACAACTCCCCCAACACCAGCCCCACCCCCATCTGTCCCCTAGTGTGTCTGGCTAGTGGCTCAGACACTCAGTATCCGCATTGCGTTGCAGTACTCCAGCGAGGAGGGGAAAAAAGAGCATATATCAGCAATCTCTGCCGAGCGCTGCTCTTTTCTGTACGCACACAAAGAAACGACTCCCCTGCATGTTCCAACTCAAGAGGAAATACAACCGTCACAATAGAGCTGCCTGCCACCTGCTATTTTAGAGAAAGTGGACAATTCCTGCCTCTCTTTATACATTTAATTATGATATTACACAAATACCTATTAATTGAATGAATGAATGAAATAAAAATAATCTTTTTTATTTACAGTATTAAGACATTTTGAATTCTCACACACATTGTTATTGTGGGAGTTTTTCTTTTAAAAGTACAAATTTCATCTATGTGATTTTGCATTTGACTGTCAGGTTTTTTATTTCTCACGGCGTGATAGTGGATATTTAGTAATTTGTGGAACAAAGGCGGCAAGATTGATATGTGATGAATTGTGCTGATAGCAGGCTGTTGTGTTAATGAAATATGGAAGAAGAGCAGCAGCGTTGTGGTCAGAAAGGCTGGGAGGTTAATCACCTTTGGGCACGCTGTGGCTTTGATCCTCATGCTGTGTAAAATCTACAGCCTCTGTCTGTAAGCTCCCTCCACTGCCTCCCCCCCTCGTTCCCTTCCTTCTTCACACACACACATATTCCCTCTCACACAGATGCATGTGTGTACAGCAGTGCACATGGACGTGCACACACCTCACACACAAGCAGCTCCCTCCGATTACATTCAGTCTCTCTCTTACAGATGCACGAACGCAGCAGCACAAGTTCAAACACACATAAACATAGAGAAATAGACACCCACGTAGAGAGACACAGCATCATGTGAACGTAGACTGCAACATGGGCGAGACGGGACGTCACGCCTGGAAAAAATGTAAGGGGTTAGGGTAGGAGAGAGAGGCAGAGAGGGGGAGAGACAAGGAGGGAAGGATAAAAATGAGGGGAAGGGCTGAGACAGAGCAAGGGGAGGCGGGGACAGAGTGATAGAGTGTTCAGGCAAGAGAAGAAGAAAGCGATAGCTGGAGATGCTGCATGCTTGCTTAAGTGTCTGAGTGTGTGTATGTGCGTGCATGTATTTGTGTGTGATCTATGTAGGTGACACAGATTTATGAAAGGAGGGGGTCATAGATGTAGGAGCTGTTGGTTGATGTTGGGGGTTGGGGCATGTGGGGGTGTTGATACAGCACCAGATTATGGAATCAATGCAATTGTCTGTGTGTGTGTGTTTTACTGTGTGTATGTGTGACTGTGTGGCATACCTGCCTCATAGACATTGCTTGCTTGGACTCTAATCGCCTGGAGAATTAGTGATGTGACTTGGCAGAGGGAAACAGGCACAAAACAGAGCCAGGGACAGCGCCTGAGAGAGGGGAAGAAGAGGAGGAGAGACAAAAAGAGGAGAGCGAGAGATGGAGGGGTAGCGAGAAGGGAATAGCTTCTCTGTTCGCTGCTGCGTACAGCACTCAGAGAAAAGGAAGACTCTGAAGATGGGGCAGGATAGGTTTTATCAACGTTATTTTCTAAATGACTGGATTAATTGATGCCTTTCTTTCACTCAGGGGGAAAACGGATCAATAACTCATCGTAAGAGTGCGTTGTGTTATATGTGTGTGCGGACTTGTTTTATGTACATGCACTTGTTGTATGCATGTGCACACATGGGCGCATGTGTGTGTTCATGTAAGGAACACCAGGCAAAGGCAAATGGTGAGTTCAAAATGACTTAAGCGGTCCGGATAACAAATCGAGAAAACAATTTGACTGACCACATCCAGCCGCCATCTTCCCTTCATTTGTGTCCACCTTCATGTTCATTCTCTTTAACATAGGTAATTACGGGAATCTTTCACATCATTCTCCCTTTTAGCCTCTGTTTTTGTATCCTCCGGTCTTTGTCTCTGGTGTGTTAGAGAGCAGCAGAGAAGCTAATCAAACTGGGACAGAGGAAAATATCTCAAAGCACAGAGACAAAGAGGAAACAGAGAGAGGTAGTCTAATTTTTCACAGAGGCAGCGAAAAGCTTCACGTTCTTTGTACCTTGGTTTGTTTGTCTGCATGTGTGTACACCTGGGACAGACATCTTGTAAGTTAGAGACGTGTTCTGGATTGTTGGCAGGCACCCGTTTGCACAGACTATGGGATGCAAATGGAGCTTTTCAGCTGTGTACCAGTTGTTTGAACCCTGGCTCATATTCCTCATGTGGCATCTGCAGTGTCAGGCTTGTGTGACATTTATTTTGTCTGGGCAAGAGTAAATCAGTGTTACTCCCTCAAGGCTGAACATCTTTGTCATGGGGGAGTGATTGCATAATCCTGTGAAATCACAAGGCCTGTAGGAAATATAAGACGACAGTGTTGTCTGCGGCTCCAGGCACAGCTGTCTGTGGATGTTTCATGTATGTGCACAAGCAGAGTCGAGTGTGTGTGCGTGTCTATGAACTGCATGACCACTCTGTTGGGGCTTAATGCTCATACAGGCCGGGCAGCTGTATGTTCATCTCATATGTAAATCCTGATTTATGTATTAAATTTGAGGATTTTCCTCTGCGTATGTGTGTCTATCTTCAAACGCTTTGTCCATCTGTCTGCCAGAAGGGGGCACTTTGAACGTCTGCACAGACCTGCACTGAAAAACAGGCGCTGGCTATGTCAGGAAGAAGGACAGTGAAAGGGCCCTGAAAATTAAATGATCAGATAAAAAACTATAGTAACTGATATTTTATATGTTTATAATGTATTTTATAATGTTTCCTTCTTTTACAGGGGGTGATCCAGTCCTGTTACACAGGTGCGTCAAGACGAGAGATTTTGTGTCGGGCTGCATCGGCATCGATCACGGACAACGGTAACAAAGCCGTGGTAAAATGTGATGTATAAACTGTTTTAAATTTTAGTTATATAGTTATGTAGTTAGTCATATTTAATATTAATTTGCATATTGTAAAGCTAGGTTAATCTGAGTTTACATAATAAAATAATTCACAATCAACATAGATTTGACAATGACATTACTTCCAGTAATACTGAAGCCATAACTGTGCACAAGACAGTTGACCGTCAGCTGCTGCATTTTCAGACCAGCAGTGTCTTTCAGTGTGCTTCATCGTCCCTGAGACCCTTAACCTGTGATGATATGAAAGGTCACAGGTGAGGCCCTTGGGAACAAAGGTGCATACAGTTGCTTCTGGAGACGACAGTGTTTCCTGTCATTTGACTGAAAGAAAACCAAACAGCTGGTATCATTATTTAAATCATGAGATTATCCCAAACATCAGTAAGAAAACACAGATCAAATCAGTAAATCTGGACAACATTCATCAAATAATATGTTTCGATTGCATGAGTTCACGTGGAGAGAAATCCCCAAACTTTTCAGACATGATGTAAAATAAAGAAGAGACAATGCGCTTCTCTGAAGGGGGCAGGACTTTTTGGCCAGCTTTGAAAGCTTACACAGTTCAATAAGAAGACAGCCATTGGTTGTGACCCTGAAATTTGATTCACATGGGATTTTTAAATCTGTGCACAGATACTGAAAATCACAACACTGAAACGAGCCAAGAGACAGGGAAAACTTTGATGGTTGACACAGGGTCATTACCTTGACACTTATTTGTGTGATAAACTGTGAAGAGGATACAAAACGTTTCTGAATAGCTTTGATTATAAACATAGTTGCAGATGAGTTGTCTTTTGGTTGCATAATCGATGTTGCAGTTCTTCATTTTCATTATTTCCACGGATGAATGGTTTGCACCTTGATTGGTATGTTGTGTTTTTTGGTACTGAAACTGAAATGTATATGACAATAAATAAAAAAAAAATAATGAAAAGTTGTATTGATTTTGTTAAATACCATCATATTTTGTTGTACATATACAGTGTAGGACACATTTGTTGCAGTAAACATTTTATATGAGTGTAATTAAGATCGACAGTATGTTAGGCTCCTACAGAGAGCATAAATAAAACTTCAGACAGTGTCTAGCTGTCAGTTTTCAGGTGACGTGGTTCTCTTTCAGACTCTTGCCCTGACACTCAGCCAGAGTGGTTCAGTGTTCCCTGGTTCTCAGCCCTCTATGTGTTTGTGCATCCTAGGACAGTTGACATTGATTGTGCAGGAGACAGACTGAAACACATTAGTACCCAACTCACCCCTGTCGCTGAAAAACACATTAACTGGCTGCATTGGGAGCCCTGTCTGGTAACCATGGCAAAGCACACAGGGAGGAGGAGGAGGAGGGTTGAGACGGGGCAGCGGGTTCAGCACGGTCTCTCAGGGGTTGTCTTTCTCAAACGCTCCTTTCCTTTCCTCCGGCCACGTCTGTCATTTTCTCTCAGCCTCTCTCTCCCTCTTTTGAACTGACAGCCTCTCTCTCTCTCTCTCTCTCTCTCTGTCTCCCCTTCTCACACATATATAAACACAATTTGCATATTTCTTTTTCTTCACTTGCATTCTTCTTATTGATACTGACCTCATTACTCTGCCCTTACTTCACACTCCACCCCCTTATCCGCCTACCCTGTGCAACATAATCTGCCTCTCTAATTTGCCTTTTTTTTCTAGCCTTTCATTTCTCTCCATGCCTTTCCTTCCATTATCAACATGGTTCCCCTGTGTTGAGAGGCAGAGGAAATAATAGAGGGAGCTAAAGCAACGTAAAAATGTGGAATAAACTCAACTAAAACTGATACTAACAAACCGAATGAGAACTATAATTAGTTTTTTCATGCTTCGTTTGCATGCCAAGTGGATACTGTAAGTACCATGTGGGAAGCCTATTCTAGTATATTTGAAAGTTTCCCATCTATACTACTCATGTATCTGTGCTGCAGTAATGCCTAAATTAACCTGTGTGGGATCAATAAAGTCCTTATAAACCTGTAACTCAGCCACACACTCTTCAGTAAGAATGAGGCTTATGTTTTGTGAATATTTTAACATTCTTATCAAGGATATTTCCTGCCACACTATCTAAATCATATAAAATATCCAGTCAACTCACACAAGTGTTTTACTTAACTAAAAGCTCACCAGTGTAACTTTACCTGAAGAGCAGCCACTGTCGCCTCTAGTGGTTATCACAGGATAAGCAGAGAAGAGTTATAAAGTCAGGGAACTCATTTGGTAAAAAGTTACACAGTAATATCTAAAGTTTGCAGTACAACTTTCTTTCAGTGACCACTATAAGCATTTACCATGTAAGGATGTAGCAGTAACATGTACTGACTAGTTTCTTCTTTCTTACTGATCCATTAAACATTTAATTTGCAAGAGGATGAACAGCTTCTTTTTTTTTTCAGGAGTAACACAGTTTCACTTTAAATCAAACAATAAAGCTGTTAAGTCAACCACCTGTAGTTCATCATTTTCATCTCATCATTTAAACAAAAATACTGAAATATAAGTCCAGCCCACACAGACTTCAGAGACACAGTTACAGTATAAATTGTGCAAAGAACATTGTCTCCTGTACATAAAATGTAATGTGTCAAAATATTATATTCTCGTATACTAATATTAATAGAAAATCTATTATATTGTATCAATTTTACATTTCTGTATTTTGCACTAATTCTATTATCACATATTATAAACATGTTTATTTAGGTAGAATATAGAGGTGCTGCAGAGTTACATCAGTGCATTTCTAGACTTGCTTTAGTCTCCACAATCACTGTAAATGTTGATGTCCCACAGTTTTAATAGATTTTTCTAAATACGGTGTTACATTGTAAAAATCTGAGTGGCTTCATTCACAAAAAAAGAACTTTTTACTTTACATCCTGGGTAAGTTATAATAATAATAATAATAATAATAACTGATACTTTATTGATTTCCTTGGGGAAATTGTTGTTTGGACAGCTGCTAGACATGTGTCAGTGCTACTACAGGGTCTCAGGGTCTCTGGTCTTGGACATGTAGCATACCAGGACTGAGAATCGGACTGCTCACCCTTGAGTTAGATGACGACTGCTCTACCTACTGAGCTATTACATTTCAGTAAAATGTAACATATCAGATGTAGGCTGTCTGAAACATCAATAACTAGTCATGTAGTGTGGCATGAGGATGGTATTTTCCTCACCTTTCATTGTTACATGTGAGTATCAAACTGAATTCAAGATTTTCAACTGATTACAATTATTTCTACATGATCAGCTTGCCTGTGTCATACAAATCAATTTAATTTTAGTTTTCGGTTTTTTACAGTTCTTCAAGTACTGTACTGCAGCACACAATGCCTTAGGTATTAGTTAGAAATCGTATTAAGTTACTTGTTAGGAATGATGTTCTCATTTCTGAGATGGCACAGACATTGGCTGGTTTGAGATTAGAATATGAGGGTTGTAAGCACATTTATGACTGTCTTATAACATAAGTTGCTATTATATTGGTGCCATATCTTTTTTGCTTTAGATAAAAGGTCGAATAAATAGTACTGATTCAGTGTAAGAGACAGCATTAAGTAGAAAAATAAAGAACAAATGAGTACTGTGACTATCTAGTTAAAATGAAGCATGTAAAAACAGAAAACAAAGGTACTAATTACAAACCAACATAACTTACAAGTACAATATGTACTGAGTAAAATAAATACACACATTGAACTTGAACAACTGGTTCCTTAGTATGCAATTGGTAGACAGAAGTGAGAAAGGGTAAAGAAGTACAACTACCAATGTAGGTATAACTATATATAAATAAATACTGCGTTTGGGATATAATATTTGCGACAAAGTACAGCGACCGTCTGGGAGTGAGCGGAGATGCTGAGGCGGAACTGAAACTCTTCATTTCTGTTTCCTTCGGAGTCTCCTAAACGTCACGGACGGCCGGAAGTGGTCGCAAATTTGAACAGCCATCACAGCAACAATAAATACGTATTTTGATTTTACGGGCTGTCTGGTGAATCAGTATTGTGTGAAAAATTAGACTAAAATCGCACAGAGGATTTATTTAAGGTGAGATATGTACTCTGTTGATTTCAGCATTTTCTTCGCTTGTCGCCGTTAGCTACTCTATATCGTCGCCGATTTTGAAGCTGACTATCACCTGGAAAACAAACGATGTTTACGGCCTTAAATCTGATCAGAGTTGCTGTCTTTTAGATGTAGTTGACAGTGCACGGGGTGTATACGATTTTTTAAAATTATTTGCCAATGCTTTAGTATGTAAATGTGAAGGTTAAAAAACAAATGCATTACCAATTGCATGCAGCGACGTTAGTTGTGCACATGTTACTGCTAATCTTCTAAACACCGGACTACCGATGCACCTTCCCGCCGTTACACGGTTGTAGTCCAGAAAATAGTCACAGCCGTGCAAACCCATCTCTTAAATAATATGGAAAATATGCCAAATGTATTAAGTGATTTCTGAATAATATTTTAAAACTATACAGATGTGTGTACTGTTTTATTTTGCAGAGTAGCTTGTTTATTTAGAAATTATTTGTTCCCTCTGAGTTATTTATAAAAAAAAGATAATAATTAAATTAATAAAAATGTATTTTCGAGCCAAAATATGGTTTTCATCAAGAATTTTTTTTTTCAAAATTGTGGTTTTCAAGCAGTACTGAATGATTTAAAATATTTTACAATTCTTAACTATAGATAACATGCAAGGTTATAAATACAGTATAAAAATTTTTAAATTCTTGCTTTAAATTGTGAATATTAATTGTGTCAATGCTGGAGAGAACTCTTAATATGGGCTGTATTTTAATCAGTATTATAGAATGAAAAAATGTATCATATTACAAGTGTAGTAGACTAAAGTATGACATTTTTAAAGATTTTTTTAGTATATCAATTCAACAAGTTGCCAGTGGTACACAAACAAGACAAGATACTCTTTTACTAAAGGATTCGTTATCATATCAAGATGTTTTTCTTCTCTTAAAGAGACATTTTTGTAGTTATTTCTGTAGTTATTTCATAATATCACTTTATTTAGGTTTAACAAAATATTTCTTGTTATAACAGCTGTTTTGTTATGTATGTGTATTATTATTCTAATTTATTGTTATTACACAAAATCAAACAGTCATTTTAGAGACAGATTGATTTTAGTTTTATAAATATTTTCATTACTGATTAATCTGTAGATTATTTTTTGAGCAAGTAATTGTTTTGTGTATATCTAAAAATGTACTTTGCAGTGTTCTAGAGTACTATGTCATTGTCATATATGATATGTAGTTGTCCAAAATGTCAAAATATTTAATGTAGTATGAGATCACGTAATTAGTTAGTATTAGTTATTGCAGCTCCAGTTGCTAAACACAATGATAAAGAAAACTGTTCTTGTTGTAACATTGACTAAGATTACCGTGCTACTGTTCTTTCCATGTTTTGTGATTTACATGAAAAATCCAGGATTGTGCAGCAGTGAAGTCCTGCTCCATTACAGTTAGTTATGTAATCAACAATAAAGAGTTTAATACATTACAGTACATTAACTGATAATTAATTGGGCTTTTCAATGTTCAGTTTACAGGTGCAAACCAAGCAGAAGAAATCAGAGCTGAAGGAAATAGTATGGAAGAGGTAATTAGGATGGCTGACACTGAAGAAGGAGATGCTATGAATAATAAGGCGGAGTCCAGTGTTCACATCTCTAACAACAGTCCGTCTAAAAGACGAAGGGGGAGGCCACAAGGTTCAAAGAAGCTGAAGGTTTGTGTTACCGACGTTAACCTAATGGAGCTGGTTTCAGGCATTTCCAATGGTGGGTCCACACAACCCCAGAGAGGAAGAGGGCGCCCAAAAGTCTCTGGCACAAAAAACACAACACAGGTAGGATCAGAAGATGTGGATAATTCTGTGCAAACTCATAGGGGTAAAGGGAGGCTGAAAGGGTCCAAGAGCCAGACAACTAACGGCAACAGTTCTGTGACAGACCATACTCCTAAGAAAAGAGGGCAACCAAAAAAGTCTCACACCCCTGAGAAAGCTGCTGATGAAGATTTAGCAAATGGTAGCTCTAATACTCCAAAAATAGGAAGGGGTCGCCCAAAAGGATCTGTAAAGCGCAAGTCAGAAAGTTTAACAAGTGGTGAAGAGGATGAAGGCAGTTCTGTAAAACCTACGAAAAGAGGTCAACCAAAGGGGTCACTCAGTAAGAAACTGAGGCTGGAGAAAGAGGTGAGCAGTGAGGGGGAGGGAGAAACTGATGAATGCATAAACTCAACAAGAAGGGGGAGAGGCCGCTTCAGGAAAGTGGAGGTGAATAGCACTGGGGGGTCAACACAAGACACATCAAATGGCATTTCAGACACGCCTCAAATAGAAAGGGGAAGGCCAAGAAAAAGTACTGAACAGAAGAGTGGAGAGCAACAAGAGCCAGTCACAGATGACTCTCAGCCAGCTAAGAGAGGAAGAGGTCGACCTAAAGGCTCTTTAAACAAGAAACCCCCTGCATACAAGGTGCATGGTAAGGTAGGCCGGAGAGTACATGTCGCGCTGGCAATAGGGAAGCATGTTCAATCAAGAAAACAACCAGGCAAGAGGGGAAGGCCCAGGAAGTACCCTCTGCCGTCACCTGAGGAGCTGAAAAAGCCAAAAGTGTGGAAGCCACTGGGAAGACCGAGGAAATACCCCCGTGTCGATCCTCCAGAGGGCGCTCCACCAGCTCCTCGGAGAAGCCGTGGTCGGCCTCGTAAGTCTGAGTCTAAGAAAGGTGCCCACTTACGCAAGAGTTTTCCTACGACTGCATCCTCCCCACACACTCATAATGATGGACCCCCAAGAAAAAGAGGCCGTCCCCCAAGTACTGCAAAAAGTGAAGATATCACCCCACGGAAAAGAGGCCGCCCTAAAGGTTCACTCAACAAAAATAAAGCCCGACGTGAAACACAACTCAACAGCTTGCACTCCAACCATTCAGAAAAGAGCGATTTATCTGCTCTTGGGGTGCAGAATGATGGAGAGCCAGCAGAACAGCAGCTGGAGCGCGACCTGCAGACGGTGCTCGTCAAGCATGAAGACGAAGAAACACTCATCGAACAGGCAAGCTTTGAATTTAGTAACCAGGCTTGATGAACGATCTCGGTCTGACCAAAAAAGCTGCAGTAGTAGTCGCTGTTTAAAACATAGAAAACAGTCTTGTCAATGAAAACCAGTGTTTTTAACATTTTGTCAGTTGGGTAGGTTAGATATTCAGCAGCTCCTTTGTTTTCCTAATTAACTTGTTCATCTTGTTTTATTGTGCTTGCTTTAAAAGAAGACTTCTGTTATCTGAGTGAGCAGTAGTACTAACAATCTTTTACTGGCATGTGGCGTTTATTATTATAGACTGATTGCTCCAGTTTTCATTTAACCTTCAGATGTAGTGTTTGTCAGTTTAAACGTAACAGTAAAACAGTTGCTGGGGATGACTTGGAATAAGAGGACAAAAGTCCAAACACTTGTTGAGAAGAAAATGAGAGGGGAAAAAACAAGAAGAGTGAAGCTATCCAGGCTGCAGCCTTCTGTAAAAAATCTAACGCGTTCCTGCAGTTTACTTTCCATGTTGTATGACAGACATAAGAATACAGACCGCTATGCAGTGTATTCATATTGTTTTATTAAGTTTTTATCAACAAATTTGCAAACTTTTGTTTCACTTCAGTTCTCTAATGAACATCTGTCGGGGGAGTTTTGGGGCTGTTGAGATAAAAAAAAAAAAAGTCAAACTGATGTCATGATTTTCTTTCATTTTCACAGTTAATCATGTTCTCATGTTTGTTTTGCCTTAATTGCCAAAGCTTTGAATGTACCATTGTTTTCCTTTACTTAGACTTTCTGAGCAGTCCTGCACAGATCAGCCTCCCAACGTACGTTAAACGCATTCCTTGACAGGATGAAAAATGTTGTGTCAAACACGCTCCTGCTGCTCACAGTCGCTCTGAAGATTTCCTCCTGCACTTGTACTGTTTACTTTTTATTTTCCTCTGTTATTGCAGTCAATATTTCACTTTTCTCTAATGTTTACATGTAGCTGTGGAGCCTTTTTCAATACCATGGGACTGTCATGAGATTAAATTCAAGGAGTTGGATTAATTTCACAAACATTAATTTACTTATCTTGAGCACCTTGTGTAAAAAGAAAATGTGTGACGTTTAAATCAGTATTACTGATATTAACACAATGTATGGTTGAATTGAATTCTCTAAATGCCAAAATGTGCTGTTGTGTGTTCAGTTATGTGTAAAAGAATGTAAGGTGATGGAAAATGTAGGCTTAGGGTTTTAATAATCCCATTGAAGTTTGATTTGACTTTGTAAAGTCAAATCGTTATAAGTGAAAACATTTGGATTTTGTGTGTTTTGATCAAAAACATATTATTTGTGAGATTATGGTCTTAAAATAAAACATTGATCTTGCTGTTTTCTTTTCCATTGTGTCATTTGATATTTGGATCAGGTGTAAATTAACTTTCTATTTCCTTTTTTTTTTTCTTGGTTCAAGTTTGGGAGTTATTTCCCATTTATTATAAAAGTTGTGGTTTAATTGACTTTGATTGTGTGAGTCACCTGGATCAAGCTAAAATTGAGTTTTAGCATCATTTGTCACCATGCTGTGTGGTCTCCTAGAGCTCTGGTAATAATTTGGCATTTAAGACTACAGTAGGTATAATATACTGTCATGTAAGTCTATGCTTGTTAATTTAACAAACCAGAATAAAAGTCCACACTTCAGAGAGAAACTGTTTGTTGGCATGTAGAGACTATTAGTCTTTTAGCTAGAGAAAATGTTGCTGTGCATAAGATTTATAAATCTATACCAATATAATTTGGTCATTTTCTGTATTTAAGCACAATTCTTGCTATTTTTAATGGTCAGACAAACATTCATGGCCTGAGTAAAGGTTTTACAGCAGTATGAAGCCACTTACCTAATTCTGATCACAGTTATAGATATTATAGGATATTGTTGGACCATCTATAACAGAAGTCAGTAACAAGAGTGTTATTTAATTTTGTATGTCCACCTTTATATATGGTGATGGATCTGATCCTCCCAGACTGACACAAGAGGAGGGGTTTTAATGCTCTCTTGAAAATACACTACAGGTTTTCTGTTGGACTCAGGTCAGGTGTTGTACTTTTCACTTTGAGCAGATCATAGTTTTCACGCTTGTCTTTACACATGTTATCTTTTCTTTAATCCGTATTTGGTTAATTCAGTTAATAGTGACATTTCTGAATGCCATCTCCTCTACACCTTTTCGCGTTTCACGGTCACCACTATGCAGAAACTGTAGGTCACCCAGCTTCTTCTTCTGTTATTTGGCATTTTTGTGCAGTCGCATCAATTACGAGTCTTGTTTAGTGTCATTTTTCAAGGACTTTTGTGTTATTGGTGGTGTGGCTCTTCCTACACATCTGTATGGTGCTACAACTGTGTTTTGGTGTATGTTCAGCAGATTACTGACGCTCTTGTCTCCATCTGTTTATTTATCTGTCTGTTCCTCTTTGCATTTTAAACTTTGGGACTACAACTACGTAGTGACGTTCTCGGTCCGCAGGAATACAGTCAGAGTGAGTCACCTCTTCATTGTTTCCTCGTCTCTGGTGAAAGACAGGATTAAACACCTGGTTGCACCTGACAGGCTGCTTTTGCTTCACCAGTGGTGAACGTGAACAATTAAAAACGCGATTTAACGACGAAGTTACGCCTTGTTTCGGTGATGTGACCGGAGTAAACAGGTACGTCAGTCATTAACTATTTAGTTTTCTCTGTTTAAATTGTACGAGAGTGGGTCGTTAAATACGGAGTTGCTAAAGGTTTAGCTGTGTCCTGAAACTACACAAGGCCTAAGGAAATTTAAATAGTTTACAACTTCCACCTTTTACGAACGCCTTCAAATAACCTTAAATAAATTCTGGATCATTATTAAAGGTCGTTTCAAAGTGAAAAGTGGATATTGTTGAAGAATTCAAAGAGAATTATGACAAATGCAGTCAGGTTTTATTCCTTTATCTCAGAGACACAACACTTGAATATTTACAACATATTATAGCAGCCTCAGTGTTTACTGTGTGGTGTTGTGTAGCTGACGGAGTTCAGGTAGTTTCATGTGTTAAAGCAGGAAGGCAGCCATGTTTACTCAGGCCTTTACCCACTTTATACATGAAATATATCAGTGTTTCTATTCATTATTATTTATGTTTTAAATGTGGTCAACATCTGTTCGGGGGCTTTGCTTTGAAGAGCAGTGTTTTTAGTTTGAATAAGAGGAACTGGCGAGGAGTCTGGGCAGTACATGTACTAGTATGTACTTTTTTGTGTAGCCCTGAAATATGTTATTTTCTATTTTAATAAAGCATTAGGATTTTCTTTATAGTGGTGAAATATGAAAAAAGACATTAAACCATTATGGCTTTCAAATCATCATCAGGCATAAAGCTTTTTTTATTAAACAGGCTATTTCTAATTTACTCTGTCTTTTATTGTTTTTGCTGCTTTTGAATATTTGAATATTTATAGCAATCTTTGCATTGAATTTACCGGATTTGGTGACACAGTCAGACAGGACTGAAAGCTACAGATACTCAGTCTTTCTCTAAACACTGTTTACTTGTGCAGTGGCAGAACAAACCATAAAGGGCAACACACCCATGATAAAGAGTGGACTTCTGAACAGTGATTGTTTTGTGTGTGTGTGTACGGCTGAAAACAGAGCAGGTTTCTTTTAAACATTGTTTTATTTTTTCTCCTCACAGGAAAATCAACAAATGTGCCCAAAAATGACTTTTAGTAACTGGAGATATAATTATTGTGTTTAAACTACATTTAAAAATGTCTGACCGAGGTGGTTTGGTCTCTGAATTAATTAAAGACGTGGAACTTTCACCTGCTGGTCTGACTGCAGAACCACAGATAGCAGGAAGTAAAATGTCACAAGAGAGCAACAGTGCTGAGGAAATACACAAGACGACAGATGAGGAGGAAGAAGATGAGTTAAAGGAGGAGGAAGATCACGAAGAAGAAGAAGAAGAAGA
>JAUBNQ010000003.1:7746732-7786730 GCA_032353495.1 Ctenopoma kingsleyae
TTATTAACACTGATTCTGCCTCGCAGAGAAATGACAGCTTCACGTTACATAGATGAGTCTCATTGCAGAGGCCACAAACAATAGACTTGTCAGGCATCTTGTTAAATTTGATAAGGCAGGAACATAGGGAATTAAAAGACAGAAAATCAGACAGAAATCACACCTAAAGTAAGACATGAACATAAAATTGCCCGCCCCAGTGCTCCAAGAATTCTGCAAGGAGGAAAATACCAAAATTACCACCACAAGACCCATTGGTCTGACACTGTTCTGACCTTTTAGCTTTTGAACAAGCCCTTAGTGAACAAGAACACAAGCATAAAAACGAAACATAAATTATATCTTTATGTACACGTACTGTATGTTTCTAGGTTTAGACTGTTAGCTGACATTTGATAATTGGCACTAAGCACAGCATGGAGCCATGAACACAGGCAGTCTGATAAAAGCAAGCCTGTACTGTAAACTGAAAGGCAGAAAATCTCTAAATCTAAAAGCCATGTTTAACAGAAACGCCACAAAGCTGATGAGATCAAATTCCTGTTAGATTTTAAACAAGCCCACAGTGAGCCAAAACATATTTGTATGTAGTTGGATAAAATTAAGAGTTTTAATTTGCCTTTAACGTGCTGATCTACTACTTCAGAATTTCAAGCTCAGAGTTCAGTTTTAGATTTGGTTGCATCATGGCTCCAGTGGTATGCAGGAAATGTGTGTAGGTAATGAACTGTTAGTCTCCACATTGTCTGAACAGTTTCAGATTGTTTAGTTTGTGATAAATAAACAGAATCAATGCTTTTTTCAATTTTCTGCTGAGAGCTCACACAGAGTTCATCAGTCCCAAGTTTAAACAACTGAGTAGGTGATGTCCAAACTTTTGAACTGGGAAAGTGAAACGTGGCTTTTGAGAACCTGTAGTTTAAACCGTTCATTCCTATCGGCAATACGCTTTATTGCCAAACATAAACAAGCATGTCACTGCTAGACGCAGCTTTACAACACCCAGTAAAATAACGAATGACTGGAAACGATTAAAACCAGTTTAACCATACTGTCACGACCTCTCAGCATGTGGCAGTAAGTGTAGATAAATGTTCAACGTATTGTGCAACCAGTCTGTTGGTGAATCCATTGTGTTTTGAAGAGCGACTTCCGCCTGAAACTCTGATCTATTGCATTTGTCATGAGTGCAAAGATTTACAGTGCTGTCAGACAGCTGACACTACACTGATGAACCACTACAACAACACATACACATTAAACTGTACAATAGTACAGTTACAAATAATTAAACATAATGTTTAGTAGATTATCTTTATTGGAGATCACAACATCGAAACCATTAAAACTGTCTCAGGTGCAGTCTCCAAAACTGAAAAAAAGTTGCTACCACAGGCTGAGTATGCGTCACAGCAGACGTCATTTTGCATTTCAGTGTTAATTAGTGTTCTCAAAAATCAGCTACTCACTTTCCAGCCTGGTATTATAATTAATATCACTTACCAGATGTGATTTTCTTTTTATATGAAAAATATTAAAAACTCTCAGAAGTAGTTATCTATTGAAACATAACAAGGCCTTGAAGCTTTAATCTCATGTTGAGTAGAGGGTGGGGGGGAGCCCTTTTGATGCCTTTTTTGCACTTCAGCATCAAGTTTCCGTTGACTACACTTGTCTCTGAAAATTTACTTTCAGGCAGAATCAGATGCATGATGAAGGAAAATTGGAGCAAGCAAAAAAACCGAGCATCTATTAAGTTAATAATCCAGCTTTGAGTCATCAAGAGCTTGATACAAACGCTGATGAAAGGCACGAGGGAGCTAAGCTGTCTAATGCTGCAGCTGAAAAGGAAGAGTGGGTGTAGGAGCTGATGTGGGTAGTGTTCAGATCGTCTGTCTTTATTTATCCAAACAAAGCTGATTATAAATTAAACTGATAGGAGAGATCTAAGTCTGAGTGCCATCTCATCTTCTTCTTTCTGGTGCGTGTTGCTCATTATTTGTGTTTCTGTGCTGCAGGCTGATCTACTGGCTCTGCCTCTCTCTGGACAGCAGCATCAGAGCCGTCGGGTTTGGTTTCTCCTTCTTCCCCATACTGGTCATGCTGGGCGTGAACCTCTACTACGTCTGCTCGTCAGTTGGAGAGAGGGCGGTTTTTGCTGTAGCTCCACCTACGACGGCTCCTCCACCCAGGATGCGCTGGTGGTTTTAAAGTGCGACGTCCGAAAAGCGGTGAGGAGCTAAGAGGCAAACAACTGTAAACACATTTAATATTATGAGGAAACAACACTGAGACAACTCGTTTTTTTGGTGTTGTTTAAAGTTATAATCCGTAAGATTTCAGCTTTGGTTGATCAATCAACACACTTGATATCTATGGTAACAGCAAGACTGGTTTAGCAGCAAACGGCAAACACTCCTTTACATACAGCAGCCAGATGAACTTTCTGAAATAAGGGAGTCAGTCAGTCTGACTTGATCAATTCTAGACAATCTGATTTAAAAATAATGTGTTATGTAATCGAGTGTCTGATTTTTGTTAGCACATCTTTATGTGATGATTGTGGTCTCTGCTAACTGCTGTGACAAAGACACTGTGCCTGTTCCACAATAAAAGCCACATCATCTTTCTCCATTTGAATGGTAGATGTGCAATGGACACGATCACTGCCAGTAAAATCTACTTTAGACTGTAAAGATGTAATTATTGAATGGAAATATGTAAAATGGATATTGCAGAAAAAATACAGAGGATAAATATTCATTAAAATCTTATGGAATATAAATTAGTATTTGAAAATTTCTTTGGGCTTTGTTTACACAGACATCTGTGGTATGGACCAGGTTTTGAGCGAATTTGAAGCTCAGGTTGTATGGTCTGTGTGCCAAAAAATAGAGAAATCCAACAAAATTCACAGTAGTTTGGCATAAAGTTTAAAACGTTTAAGTTTATGTATTCCAAAAAGCTTTTATTTGCTTGCAAATACAACCTATAGCTCTATTCACAATGTGTTTACCTTTTCTTTTTTTTTTTTACATTTTATCTTCAATAATTATTTTTTAAATAGCCTAAATTTCTTTTCATTTTGCATTGATTAAACCCAGTTTTTCAAGTCCATCCAGTGTATGGAAGAGACATAGCAAAGCAAAATGGACGGAAAGATGCCAACTTCATTAGGACATTGAAAGTAAATATTTAAATGTACAAAAATTACTAGCGGTCCGTTGTTTTACAGATCTTTCCCCTATTTATTTTGTAACACAATCTTTAAACTTTATATTTATACCAAAAACAGTACATTATTCTTTGTTTTATTGAATTTTTTCTTTCTTTCGAAGGATGCTTGTATGAATGAATGAATGCACATTTAAACTAACTATTATTGATATTTGGGCACCCTGAATGAGTACAATAAAGCTTCTTTACTAAATATGATACACAACAGTGTGCAGCAGTTGATGATTCAGATCCAGATGTCTGAGATATCTGTTTTTTGCTTTGGTGAACATAGGATAAGAACATTTTAAAGGAACATTAGGTTAGCTAGGGGTATTTGTTTATGGTGATACTGTAGCGTTGCTAATAAGACTTTTTCTTATTTGTGTCTCACGTAATGTTGCATGTATGTACTTGTCTAAAGGAGACACCTGTTACAGCATGCAGCAGTTCCACAGAACTTGATCTGTTTAGCTGAACAAAGTGTCAAATAAATAGAAACATATTTTACTGGAAGAGGGAAGAAAAGAATTCCAAATATGTAAAAGCCAGAGAAAAATGACACTGAAAAATAAGTTTTGCAAGTGCCTTAGAGCAACAATAAATCAAAATTTTAAATATGTAATTAACTGCTAGTAAGCTTCAAAATCTACAGCGTGTTTTGGTGGCCCTGAGGTGCAAAACACTACAACAAAATAGAAAACATTACATTATATATAATGTATTATATAGAAAACATGTTAAGTTAGAATTTATATATATATATATATATATATATATAAATATAGTTTTCTACCTTTCAACCTTCCAAGAAAGAAATCCAGTTGCCATGACTCAACTTCCAGACAATATTGTTTTCTATTTCGTTTTGCATCTCTGGGCCACTGTACTGTAAATATATATATCACTTTTATGTATCACAGTTCATCTCTTTAAAGTACTGTACTTTAAATCAACCAGTACTGATTTTTAGATTTTGACCACTTGTTACCTTATATTCCATTTTATTGTACTTTTTACTCCACTACATTTATTCTGTGGTTACTTTGCTTATTAATACTTGTAATATGTAGATCAAACTACATAAAAGTATATCAACCAGGGAAAATAATCTAACTACAACAGTAAACTATTACTTACATCTTTATGCATTGTCTGAAAGTTGAGTCATGGCAACTGGACTTCTTTCTTGTAAGGTTGAAACGTTTTGCAAGAAAGAAGTCCAGTTTCCATGACTCAACTTCCAGACAACTTCACCTGGATGACTGAGAATCTTCAGACATACTTATGCATTAATAATGTAGTCAGATACATTAGGACAGATACACTGAATGTGTGAAATGATGCTTTGCACATGTTTGTTACTTTGACAATGAGCAGAGGATGGACATGAAAAATATAGACGACAGACACTCTAGTGCACCTTAGGGAAGAACTAAATAGCATTTTTGGTGAACTTAGAAAGATTTATATTACCCAAAATGTTCCTGGCAGGGCAATTTAGTCTATGAAATCTTTTACAGAGAATTATGCAGAGAATGTTATTTTCTTTTTCCATGTTCATGTCAGTTAAGAAAAATAAACCACAGATTCAATTCCATTTCACTCAGTTTGTCTATTTAATATATAAAATACGGTAAAACATACGCAAAAAGGATAAGGTTTCAAGGGACTTGGATACTTTGGTACAACAAACACTTTTTTGTAAAAGCGGTATAGAATTTCAATAACATATCAGTGCATACTTTGTATAAGAAAATATACACAAACTGTATATCATTCTCAAAAAAACAACAAAAGAAATATTTTCTTTACAACAAAAACCCAAAGCGGACTAGCTCAGCACAATATATTAGCTATAAATTTCATCTTTAGTATTTCATATGCTACATTATTCTGAGTAGTTTTAAAACTCATTTGTGACGCATGTCCTTTACTGTATGTAATGTAAGTTTTGTTGTTACCTGTATCCCATGCACTTACATTTTTCAAATTTCATGAATTACTAATTTCAGTTGTTTCCCGTTTTTATAAATATATTCTATATCTTAATTAAAATTGCAGCATTTAACTGGTATTTCCTTCATTGCATTTGCTAATACCACAATAACTGATCGTGCAATTTTCAGCAAGTTGTTTCAAAAAAGGAAACCAGTACTTTGTTTATGATAAGAGAAAATAAGAGAAAATAAAAACGGTTGGTTATCCTACACAAAATAGCAATAAAATAAAAGCTCCATAATAATATCATTATAATAATAGACAATGGAACTGTCACCAGCACAAATTAATCCAAAAATAGTGAGATTCTAAAAAATATTGTACACAACAAGTAACAGGGGTGCAGGTTTTCATTTCTCATACAGATTGTCTTGTGACTACACTGCTAGATTGGACAGAGAACCTTTTGTACATGAACAAACCTGCAAGAGGCAGGATGCTGACGCATGGTGTCACATTTCAGTCAACCATCAGTGCCCACAAAGTTTTAATTTCTGTAAAAATGGAAATGACTGTTGGGTAAAAAAAAAAGGCGATCGTAAAAATCTGAAGGTTGTTAAAGCCTTCGGGTTCACTTTTTAAAGGAATAGTTTGACATTTTTGACTCGAAGTATGCTTATTCATTTCACTACTGAGAGTAGGATCAGAATATTGATCACTCGTGTACCATAAAATATAAAGGCTGGAGCCAGCAGTTAGTTAGGTTAGCACAACATAAAGACTGGAAATTGAGAAACATGTAGCCTGGCTCTGTGCACAGACAAAGAAACAATCTTATTAGAAGCACTTTAAAGCTCAATACATAACATGTTATCTCATTAGTTTAATCTAAATCTTATAAAAATTGTGACATTACAGGGTTTGTGTGCCATTTCTTAGACAGCTACTTTAACATTTTGTGAACTTTTGCCCACTTCCTGTATTTCCTTTCACAAAGTACATTTTCAATTTGCACATAAAACAACATTTTAAGAAGTCAAAATATTGCAAAAAAGGAATTTAAGCACGGATAATGGGGAAAAGTCTGTGTTGATAAAGCTAAAATGCTACACACTGCACTGGAAACAGTTCATGACTTACATGAAGCATGCGACACCACTGAGGCTTTCACTCCACTAGTGATACAAAGACCTACATCAGATGAAAAGGTGAGATCCAAATGCACAGATGCTATGCACATCTTTTTCTGCAATATTTTAATGTTACCAGAGATTAGGGTAGTGAGATTTAGCACAATCTGTGGATGGAAATGTCCATTAATTGGCATGAACGCTGTGTTAGGTGTCAGATGGACTGAATTTTGTTACCATTGGACAGAGCCAGGTTTGCTATATACTTGCTGGCTGCACATCTAAGTGGCTGTTGCTTAAAATTTATGGCACAAACATAAATATCAATCTTTTCATCAAACTCTCAGCAAGAGTGAACAAGTACATTTACCAAAATGTCAAACTTTTCTTTCAATGTTTTAAGGGTCAAAACATAGGTCTATTGAAAGTGTTAGATATTGAATTGTTTACCAGGACTGAAAGAAGAAAGCAGTGAAGTTGGCAGAGAGAAAAGCTACCCAGCACACTGCCGAATGAAGGACGGAAAAATGACCTGATCATGGAAAATATCAACACCGGCGTTAGATATGCGCCAACCTCTGAACATGTCATACAGCACGAGGATGTTTTTCCGGACATTCACCACAAACCCACTGAGTTGGTGTCGAACGCTGGTTTCGCACTCCATGCTGTGGGCTGTGGCTAATCACAATAAACTGCTTCACCTACACAGACTCATGTGTAGGATTGTTTATGTAGATAATCAACAGTCAACAAACACCACATCTCGTCTCAAGGGGAAAAAAGGTCAAGCAATCAAAAGAAACTTTCTATTTGTCGACTATAAACAACCTGTGTACACACACTCATACACAAACTTGAAATGGTTCAGACAAAGCAAATTTGTACTAGGAAATACAATAAAACAACAAACACAGCACTTGGTAGCCAATTTCTTGACTTAATTTCAAAAGTGATAAAAGGCATAATCTGTGTCTGCTTAATGTGTTACATGATTCTGTCAATCAAAAATATGTATAACTAAGTGTATTTAATCTATAAACTACACTATAAGTGAATGGCAGTGTCATAATAATGGTTTAATGGTAAAATGGACAATTTACTTCGATCGTGGGTTTTTTAAAAATGTGTGATAGGAGAATATGATGACACCACAACCAAGCAGGCCTCTGTGAGTGAGAGACAAAGTGCACACACCATCAATACTAGCATAAAATAGGTTTACTGAACAAGTCCGATCCACCAGCACTACCTTGTGCGCCATAACCCCTGCACCGTAGCTTAAAACATATCAAATTCACACTCATATATGCAAACAGATCCACTGAGAGTCAACACATTGCTTGTTTTTAGGGATACCTAGCAAAGTCTATGCAAATATATTCATATGTACATACACGTCGTTGAAGCTGAAAAGCTATTTTACTTTGTCGCCAACTGAAGCGGTAGAAATATAGAAAATGTCTTTTTCCTTTCACTTTTTGAAACACGCCAAAGAGCTAAGGAGAGCTAGAGTGAGCTAAAGAGGACATCAAAGCTTTTGTATAAGGAGTGATATTTTTTTTATACAAAGTCAGAATTTCTACTTCTGGACAACAAATGGACCTTTAAAACAGATAATTTTTTTTTAAATACTAACAGATAAAGAACACTTGGACTCAAGGAACCAAATACTTCTCTACCCAAACAAGCCACCAAAGGCCCAAAAAACTCATACTATGCTTGTAACTGGATGGCATCTACTCCTGGTAATAAGACAAGTGACTGGCTTGATTTCTGGTGCAACAATTTCCATCCAAGTTCCAAGGGGGGGGTGAGGTGAGAGGACAGGAGCAGCACCCAGTCTGAGGAGAGAGTGATGACAAATTCAAAGCCTGAAAATTTTCAGTGACAGTGCGAGTGATAATTTGTCAGCATCCCTGCACCGTTTGAGAGAGGCATTTGGCATTTAATTGTTGAAGAGCGGTTGATGCTGGCACTCTGGTTAGGTGCTCGACTCCACGGCTGCAGAGTGCCACCTGAGTACTCCAGCCTGACTGGGTGTATGAGGTTGGTAACTGTGGCAGCAGAAAGATGGATTCATCATGAAGTGTCCTTACCGAGAAGAACCTGTTTGAGTCTGCTTGTTCAATGCCAGAAAGATGCTTGGTCCGTAAAAGCATCCAGATAAAGTTTTTTTTCCCAATAGTTCAGTTTGGAAGTGACTTATGGAAGAATGCACACAATTCCAATGACACTGACTTTCAAAGAGCAGGAAGTAGCAAGTCATACGACAGAAGTCCGTTAATGTTGACAAGCCACCAATCACGCTGTGAATAATGTAGCACGGTTTGATGTAAATACATGAAGTTGATGCAGAGACCATGTAAAAGATAAATGTTTTTATGGTTTTATCAGATTGACAAAAACTTGGACACCTCATTTCCAAAGAAATTACTATATGGGAGTCCATTCAAGCAAGAAGCCTTATAAAATCTACTGCCCCTCTATTCAATGGGTCTACCTGGGACAGAATATCTAAACCATCTTCCCCTCACTCAGAGTGTGATCCCCATTGTTTTTCTTTTTGAATGTATTTTTTTTGGCAAAGCCTTGTAAGTCTGGGTGATGCAGCTGAGTTGTGTAATTTGGGACAGAGGCAGATGTGTGATGATAGTGTCACATGGCAGTGAGGTGAGGGCAGTGGGGGGTTTAACAATGGGTGTGTGGGTATATAAGTGTCACCAAAATTTCACCAGGGGTGCAGACAGGTGGAGCTAGCGCCTCTATGTGACCCAGGCATCCAATCTCATCCGCTTGATGTTTCCACCTTCCTGCTCTGGTTCGTTCGACGCCCTGAGGAGCTCGGCCGAGGGGCTGAAGTCAGGCGGCACAGAGCGGCTGGCGGGGCCTGTAGTGCCAGTTGTGCTGCTTCCGCCACCACCGCCTCCTCCTCCTCCACCAGCACTTCCGTTGCCACTGCCAACAGCTGCACCACTGTCATCACGATCGCTGCCTTCGAAGGAGCTGCCGTTGCTGCTTACGCTGTCTGCAGGCGAGCGTCCAGTCGGGGGCTCCAGGCACAGCAGAGAGCCAGGATACTGCGGCGGAGCAGTAAGGATGGAGCCTCCTGAGGTCGAGGACGGTGTGGTGGAGGGAGGACAAGGGGTACTGCGATCCCGACCAGGTGAGACAGGCTCCGATTTGATGCTCACGCTGGAGTTTGTGTTGACGGTAAGCATGGCGCCTTGAGGTATATGGGTGACCGGCCTGAGAAGAGGATCATGGAAGACAGAGAGAGGAAGAAAATGGAAAGTAAGCAGCAGGAATAAAGAGGGAAAGCAAGAAAAAAAAACTATTAGCCATTTGACAAAAGTATACAAGCGTATAAAGTGGAAGGCCAGTGGCGTCAAGACAAAAAACCCACATTACAAAGCACAGCACCGACAGGGAAAAGCCACACTCGATTATTCAACAATCCAGACAATTTTGAGCCTTTTCAAGGCAGAACTAACACCCCCACTGTTCAACAGAGATCAACAGAACAGCCCAGGATGCATGAAATGATCTGTGTGACAGGGTGGGTTGGCAGTGAGTCGGCTGATGTGAAGAAACTACAAATAAACAGAAAATAATCTCTGATTGGACGACATGGCGGAAACCAGAACTAGGTCTCTCTTCCCGTTTGACTGCAGACAGTACCAGACATGCTTGGAGGGAGCCAGCCAAAAGCGCATAGACACACATGAAAAAGGAAGTGAGATACAGTACCGTCCCAACCACTCATCTCTACCCAAGAGCAGGTTGGACGGAGAGCCAACACTGTGGGGAGAAAACAAAATGTTGGAGCCCAAACCAAAGGGAAGAGGAGGATTAGAACGTGTGGATAAAAGTGTGAAACATTATTGCAAGCAAAGTTTGTTTAACAACAGCAATAATGTTAGTAATGTTGCAGAATCAGAAACACAGAGACCCTAATCTGCTGATTTGTTGGTTCCAGCACAAACCCAATGTGAAACTCCCATGTTTAGATCAACAAATACAGCACATGAAACACATCCACAAGAATTAATGTATCAAAGTTTTTTGCCTCAGTAAAGTACTTTCATGATTTACTTAATTGTTCTTATCAAGAGAAGCAGGATCCAAAGGCTGCAAATACTAAGACACAACATGGATGTGAAGCAAGAGAAAATCATGGATTTCTTCTAATTTTGAGATGCATCACTTTTAATGTAATCGCTGCGTTTCATAATTGTGAGCAGTGGGTTTTAATATGTTTGATATAAAATTGGTAGTTTTCTTTATCAAAGTTCTGGACTTAAGAACTTCTTTGACTACAGACACTTATAAAAGACAATATTCTTAAACCCTGTACATAACTTTTGTTGCAGTTTTACAATAATATGTAACTTATGATTGGGCTGCAGAAAAAAAACGTTAATTAACTTTACTGTGTTAGCTTGATGCTTTTATGATCTGTTCCGCTAGCTAAATACGGTTCTAAAAACACAATCTGTGTTAGTGACTGATGGATATACATTTTCTGTACAGCAAAGATCAACTCAAGGCTCAGGTAAAGCAGAACCTCAACTAACAGTACACACACTTTGCCTCATATGTTAGATTTCATCAGCATGAACTTCTCAGCTTAATTGCATCAAAGTTTCATTAAAATTAATTAGTTAAGAAAATAAATAATTAAATAATTATGTGATGACCACATTTACAAGGTGGAGAACTGCAATTTGATCCTGATTATTTCAGTGAGTGTTGTGTTTATCTAAGTAAAAAAAACTGAGCATAAGACACTTAATTTAATATTGGAGCAAGATTGTTTCTGTGGCCTAGTTCAATACAGCAAAGTCAGCAACTATGGCACATTAAGAAATAATGTGTATTTTATTTATCTTTATAACTAAATATCTTTTACAGTCTGCTGGTCGTTGGTAATAAAGTTAATAACTCATGTTTTTAAGAGTTTATATATATTGTTACGGCCATTTGTTAAAATAATAAATGAGTATGTCTTCATGACAGTCTTTACTGTGCGTAGTTTGGTTTTAGACAGGACCCCTTCAAATACAAAGTGGATTTCAAACCCCCCCTACAGACAAGGTCATGACATTTCACACACGCACACACTAGCAGTGGCTTTTCACCTCAGATTGGCAGCCAGACTGGACACCTGGCTAGACAGCTCGCTGCTCTGTTTGTCCACGCCCCACATGCTGTGGACAAGAGGAGAGAACACACTTCAAGGATCTGGTGTTCATGCTTCTAAAAACCCAAGATAAACCCAACACTGTTCAGCTCACGGAGCTCGTCATACCGATACTGCATAAACAACATATTTAACAAGTTCTCTAATACAGCACAGTTTTAAAATTAAATATCTGCCATTGGTGCTTCCTGTGTTCAAATATTTGGTGTAATTTACACTACTTGTGAACTGTATTTCTAGAAAGTTACCCAACAATTAAAACTGGACAAAAATCACATGCACCACTTACACCACTGGCAGAATTTTTAACATTGTTACAGAAAAGTAATTTTATTTTTGAGCTGGACACAAAATAAAATGTTTAGAAAGTTGTGAACTGTTTGCACAAAGTTGCTAAAAGTCTCTAAATTGTATAAGTCACAAGTGGCAAGGTCAGAAAAAAATATGTGTAGCTATGGATTTGTCTAAACAGTAGAAAGGTGCATGGCAATAACGCACATTATTATGTGAATACTGAATATTTAGATTTTGGGGCAGATGCAGAATATTTTTAGGGTAGAGGTTAAAGTGGAGCTCACCTAACAAAAAAAGACAAAATGTGCAAGCAACCTGACACAGCACTTTAGGTGTTCAGTATAATTCCTTGTAGAATAATTATGTACTATATATGTAAACATGATACTAAACCAAGTTATATAATGTCAATAATAAAGTGATTTCAACCAGCTCTGAACACTGTGCATCCCTTCATCCTGAAGTTCATCAATGCGAGAAGAAACTGAACTATGTTCAGACTGATGTTATGAAAAGGTTGAGATGGTGAAATGCTGGTGAGAGATCAATTCCCTAAAAAAAGGAATGAATTGCTTGCATATAATGTCGTGGTATGGATAACATGCAAGCTGCCTGGGAGGGTCAGTAACGCAGTATTCCAGCATTAAGATTATCAGTGGACCAAGAGCTACAACACCAGATTGTTTACCAGAAACACTTCCATCGTGTCACCTCCATCACTCACTTCCAGGTCAGGGGAAATGTCTGGAAACCAGGTTTGAAGGAAAATGCAGCATCAATGAGAAAATAAAGACAGGACTTACACCAGGTTGCTGAGTGATGCAAGGTTAAGTTGTTGTTGTTGTTGCTGCTGCTGCGTTTGCTGTTGTTGCTGCTGTTGTTGCGGTTGCTGGGAAACGGCCTGCTGCTGTTGCCATGTGGACACACTGCTTGGCAACAAGCCGCCAGGTGATGCCAGGGCATGTAGAGCAGTGATATCTGCACTGGTCAGCTGGTACTCTGAGAGAGGACAAAGTATACATACTCAGCAGTCAGATATGATGGAGGTATAATAATGTACATATCACCTGTTGCTTTCTCCTTTAACTAAATGAACATTTTCACTCCTGAACTCAAACAGTATGCTTAGGTCACCTGTGTTGTACGCTGTGGGCATGGCGGAGAAGGGCAGCCCCTGTGCCAGGAGGCTTGGTGTGGCTACAGAGACCACTGGTGTGGTGAGGGTTTGTGCCACCTGGGCTCCAGCTGCCAGCCGCTGGGCGTTCTGCCAGAGAGACGATGACATCATAGTCACGACAAGGAGCCAACTTTCACAAGTGTCCTAATGTAAATTGTGACATGCTGGGAATGATAATGTGCATATGGCTGGATTCATAATGTGTCACGTAAATCTCAAAGTCAACTGGATTTACTGTTAGGAGGTTTTTGATGACATGCATCAACAGCTGTTTGGTTTTGAGTGAGCCATTAATGCTGTAAAAGGTATTACATTAAAGGCAATTTATTCAACCCCAGTGTACGACGAAGGGATCTTTTATTTTTTTATAGTTGAATCCTATTCAAATAAATTATCTGAATTTGTCTCATTCCCTATTTTAGATGTTGTTTTACATGTACATATTAATTTTTAAAAAAGCAAAGTATATTGCACAATTTGTACATCACAGTGTAAAATGCTCCATTTACTACTAATAAGATCTGATCACACAGAGTACCAATAGTACAGAGGGCTGCAACTAAAAATTATTTTGATTATCAAATAATCTGCCTATTTTCTTGATTCTTGATTAATCATTTGTTCAATAAAATATGTCACACAGTCAAATTCCTTGTTTTTCCCCGATCGTCCAAAACCTATAGACATTCAGTTTAATTTCATAGAAGAAAAATCAAAGACAATTTTTAAGGCTGCTAACCAAAAAGTGACAGAATAGTTGCAGTTTCATTTTCTGTTTAGTGATTAATCAAATGATAATTTCTCTATCTACTATCTGTACTGTTCATATAGTACACACTGTATTTAATACACTACTACAGAGCAGGAAGTTCAAGTAGATCTGACTTTTAATTTGTGCAGCTAATCTTTTGTTTCTCCAGTGGATGTCAGTAAAGGCCTTACAGTATGCTATTTGTGTGCACTCCACCATGGTAAAGCATCCTTTTTATGTTTCAATCATTCACTCTAAAAGAAGATTAATAGGGTTCAAATCTTCTGCTCGCTCAGTGTTTGTACATTAAGTCAAACATTTAGACGACAAAATATTCAGTGCGTCTTAGACACAGGTGCAACAGACATGCTGCTCGATCAGTGAAATTGCTACCATCAGATTTTATTATTATGTATCTGCACTGAAAGACACAAATCTCTGAAAATGCACAATACTCCAGAGTCTGATTCAGCTGAATTATATCACAGATAAATTGAGGTTCTTTGTTGGAGAGAGAAAAGGCTTCACATATGAAAGGCTAAATATGCAATAATTCTGGTCTGAAATTACTCTTCTGTATTGTGAGACTGATCATCCTGAGAGAAAACATTCTGACAGAGTTATGACTGTAATGCAAAATTTACAGAGCGAGAGTGAGGAGATAGACCAGAGAGAGGAGCCAGATTCAATTAACTGCCTTTGTGAAGAAGTGAAGTAAGTGGCAGGGTGAAGGTGATGAAAATGAATCACTATCCTCTGGAAAATGAGATTCTTACCGTCAGCTTTGAGTGGAATTGTAAAATAGGGGGAATTACAATCAGCAGTAGCTGCGGACATCAGCTACCATCCCTCTCACAGAGTAAATTCAGCTTAACTTAAAACGACATTGGCATGATAATGATTAAGCTATTTTTGGTGTAAATATTTTCTAGAAATTTAAAGCTGTGGCTTCAAAAATAGTGGAAAATTACCATTATGATTTCTTACAGACCAATGTGACATATTTGATTTGTTTATTTTGTCTAAACAACAGCTTGAAACAGACATTAAGACATTTAGTTTATTGTCATATATAACAGAGGAAAACATGAAATCCCTACATGAGAAGCTAAAAGAAAAACATTTGGTATTTTTCCCTTCAAAAATCTCTTACTGATTAATTATTTGTTTTTGCACTTGGTTTCAAAATAAAATGCAACCAAAGATTTTCTAGGAGGCACACAATCCTGAAATATTAAACATTACAACTTTTTGCTGCAAATGCTTTGGAGCTAAATTTAGAGACGTGACAGAGGAAAAACACTGAGTGAAATGCCTTTAATGTAATGCCAGTCAGTTTTTCAACATCTCATACCGACTATTTTTGTGGAAGGTGAGAATGAGAATCGGTGTCGGTGTCAGTGAACAGGGAACATGCTTTGCAGTGCTTCGCACCACAATGCCAAGTGAAAAAACACCCATGCTTGTGTGGCATCATATGATGAAGTAAATGGACCTGGCAAGTCTGCTTCCTAACTGTGAAGGTCTCTTATCACAGAGAGTTTTCTTGATTTTCACTGATTATGATCCTAACACTAAAGAAATGCTCTAATAACATCACATGCAGTCAGGTGGGAACCACAAACTAAAGACCATCCCAAGAAATGTCAGTGGAACAAAGACCAAAACAATGAGAAACTCTTGCACAGTATTGTAACCATGCTAATAATGTGTCGACTCATGCGAGTGACTGACGTGGGGAAAATCACCTCGTTTACCAATTCCAGCTCATCCTCTGTCTGCAAAGGGCGGTAACAGAAAGGGTTACAACTCTGGTTCAGGTTTGTGACTAAAAGTAAAGAGTCGTTAAAAATATGAAAACAATACTTAAACGTTTTGCATGGTACCGTAGTCTGATTTTACTGGTATGTTTAGATATACTGTACCCTGTCTGACTTTAGTCTACACTGAAATAATTCTATGTACACTAAGTCAGTTGGGGTACAGTATCATCACTCAGTACTGCCAACAGTAACAAGTTGTTCTGGAGCTTTTGATCGAATCACATGGTCCTCTTCAGCAATTTTCTAATGTTTAAGTCTCAGTTCTTCCAGATCTACAATATATCCACACACAAATAATTTTTGGCCATTTGTAGGAAGATCATATACAGTTATATGGTTCTGTTTAATGTGTTAATAAATCGTTTTTTGTTTGTTTTTTTAACATCAGGCAGACATGGAACAACATTAACATTCATTATGAGTCATGCCTATGTACCTGATGAATGTGAATTATGTATTCATTCTCCTTTTACTCCTGATCTGTTGATATAATTCTATTATTTGGGGTCAAATTTAAGAAATATTTAAGGTATCTTCTTTATTAGTTAGTCTGCAGATTATTTTCTTGATCACTTAATTAACAGTTTAGTCTACGAAACATGAGAAAAATGCTGGATTTTCATAATCCAAAAATCTAAAGACTCTGTTTTACTCTTATTCGAGTCCTGACAGAAATATTTGTCTCTTTAGCAGCTAAATGTATTCATCAGACAGCTGCTAACATTTTTTTAAATGTTCCATATAGCTGAGAACAACTGCAGGTTGTCATTCTCTTTGGGGCAGTCACTGTGAGAAACTTGTTCAGCAACTGTATAAGCAGCCATGTAAATATAAAAAGTTTATATTATATAAATGCTCAAAAATTGGAATATATGCATCTGTAATTTCACAACAAGTGGTCAAACTCTATCTGCTGAAGAAGAAAGTATGATATGATCAAAAGCTCCAGACATCCAGAAGCAATGAAAGGACTTTATGGTGGCTGGGTTTTTGTCAACCACTGCTTCCACAATCAGGAATAAAATCTGAGTCTCAAATTAAATGACCTACAACTGTTGGTGGTTAGCGAGCACTGTTAAATGTGGCAATAAGCGAATGTAGGACTTTAGGTCAAAGACAGTGAGAAATCTCATCAGTATGTCAGTGGGTGTTGGCTGATTCATCCAAGTCTTTGCGAACTTTAAGTAAATAAAGATATAATGGACCTTGTGTGTTTGGCATAAAATTCTGCCCCAGGTCTCCACTAAAAACACAAAAAATGATCATACAGTGTTTATCTTGTGTGTAAAGCTTGAATTTCATTTCATACATCGATACAAATTCCCCGTGTTTTTGTGTAATTTCCTATTTAACTAATTTTCATGTGAAGGCAGGCTTTTCTGAAAATGAAAATAATTTCTATCTTCTCATGTCCCTGAACAAATATTCTAGGTTTCATAATGTATTTGCTTTGGTTTTCCTAGTTTTTAACAATCCCACATACCTAAACTTTCTGATAGCAGTGAGAACAATTATGCAGCCTGAAGATAAATTCTTTCATGGCCTAAAATGTTAAACTACGAGGACCCAGACAGCACAAAGTCGGCTTGGTTAAGCTCACCATCTGCATAAGGCTCTTTCCGCCCTGTGAGGTGATGACTCGGAGGTCTGGCTTGCGGCTGTTGACCATCTGGGGGCTAGGAGGTGGGGGTGGAGACTTTGCCGGAACTACTTTCCCCAGATTGTTGCCGTTGGAAACAGTGAGGAGGCCTGGGGAGGCCCTGGCACTGGTGTATCCATTAGCTGCAGGGGGATAGAGGTGCGAACAGAAATCAATAGGAAAATCAAACAGGTGAATGCAGACAGCAGGGGGATGAACACAGTGTGCACACTCAGTAGATTCAATACGCCAAATGTTTCTTTTCTATTATGAGTCTCGAATTTGAAAAGCAGGTGAATGTTAACAAAATAATGAAATTTGAAATGCAGAATTTGAAAAGCAAACATTGTGTAATGAAAAGTAAGTCTAGAATCTTTTTGTCTTGAGACAGGTAATTGGACCAAGATAGATCTATATGAATCTTACACTAAAGTCTTACACAATTCTTCTTTAAAATATCAACATTTCTGCAAAAAATAAACAGGATTTTAGAATCAAGGTACTTCATGTTAGCTCTAAATATCTGATCAATATTACAATATTCAATAACAAAAGGTACACAAGCATTTAAAAGAAAGAACAAAATTCCAGTTGAGAAAAAAGTGTGCCTTTGTGGGGAAGAAAGAAAACACTAAGGGATTAAGTCAGTTCAGGATGTGAACAAATATAACAGTACTCACGAACTGGACTTGGACATCCTCCATTTGAATTATTCAGGTCGCCTCCGAGAAGAGCATCTATTGATAAAAGAGCCAATAGGTGTTCAATGAACAGGCCAAAATCTAAAGACTCAGTTAACTACAGTATAAGAGTAGTATTAGTATGTAAAATGTAAGAAGCTATTTTTTTTGTATTTTTGCTTGTAAAATTACTGAAATTATCAGATTTCATTAGTAGTTGTAGTACTAGTTAATAGTTGACTGATTAATCAATGAATTGACTAATTATTGCAGAAAGAAAGATGGAAGTAATGAGTACGTAAAACCGTAAGGGCATACAACATACTTAAGCTCTAAAAAGACTAATTTACAATATAATCAGAAGCTGCAGAACAGCTACTAATGGACTTCGTGCTCTCATAATTTGCATCCTTCATGCTGTATTTACTTTTACTAATTCCTATTTCCACTTGTATTCTACGGGTCTCTATTGTTCTCTATTTGCATTTTAGTACAGCCTGAAGCTCATGCTGTCCATCTCTGAATCCTGAACAATACAGAAAAAGTAATTTAAAGGTAATTAGAAGCTGTTGTTGACTCTGGCTGTCCAGTGCTTATTATGTGTTTGATACAGCTTTTAAAAAGGTATCAGCTGGAGTAGGAGAGCAGCAAATGTCACACACACTAGATTATTCTAAAGCAGAGGAATGTGCACTACTCCCTGAGGAATCCAGCAGCTACAAGCAGGCAGACCTGTGATTATTTAACAACAAATGATTTAAAATAAATAAATAAATAAATAAAATTAAAATAACAACAACGACTGATAATAATGCAAACAGTAATTATGTTATTCTTGAGGAGGCAAGCATGACGAGGATTTTAAGGAAGAAAAAAATATATAAAATAATTGTCATAAATCATTTTAAATCATAAGTTTTATCTACACTGACCTATTTCTGATGCAGGAAGAGGCTGGTCATTAGTTCACAGTCTGCGTTTCTGCTGATATTTACTCATGTACAGGTGACTTCAGTCTTACCACACTCAGCACATTTTCCCCTGCTCACCTGCACTAGCTGGTCGCTGTGGCAACCCAGGAGACACTGTATTTCTCTGAAGAGCCGGTTGCTGTGGCGACAGGAGGT
Source organism: Ctenopoma kingsleyae (assembly GCA_032353495.1). Lineage (NCBI taxonomy): Eukaryota > Metazoa > Chordata > Actinopteri > Anabantiformes > Anabantidae > Ctenopoma > Ctenopoma kingsleyae. Next base: position 7,765,714 of record JAUBNQ010000003.1, read on the forward strand.
GGGTATCCGTGAGCGATGATGATGTTACATAGGAGGTAGTTACCAGTGCGTTGCCAGGGTTACTGAATTGCAGCGTGCTCTGATTGGACGCCTGGACTGTGACTGGCATGGAGAACGTCTGGGGCGGAGCTGCTGACTGCTACAACACGGAAAAAGAGAATTTCACTTCCAGTCAAAAGCTTGTCGCTCCATTTGAGTTTTTGCTTGCAAACATACTTATTTACTCATCCAGCAGTTGTAGCTTTAGCTCTCATTTGTAATTTTTCTGGCCTGGTAAATTTAAGCATTCCCATTAACCCTGTTTAACTCCTGAGAGAAATATCTGGCACTTTAGCTGCAAAATGCTCCACGACATAAACCAGCTAGCTGTCAGGTAGCGCGCAGTGAGCTGCCTGCTAAGGCTGAAAATGACAGAGACTGACTCATTTAGACTTTTACAGGACACTTTGCATTAGTTTCAGTTTTAGTTAGACTTTGTATGGAGTTCAATACAAGAGGCATTTCTCCATGCAATGATGTAGTTAAGAAATCAGCTTACTGGAGAAAGCCGACTGTAATCTTGTTACTTAATTGCATGTAAACACAGTCAGTGTCAGAATCTACAGCAGAGCATCATCAGCATGTAGTAGTAAAAGTAGAGCCAAGAAGCAGTTGTGAAAACTGAAAATAAGAGCTGTCCACATATAAGAACAGAAAATCTTATCTCCTATCACAATTTAAAGTTTCTGGCCTCCTGCAAAGGACCCAGGCAAGACAATGAATGAAACAACCAGTAAGAGGAACTTTACACCAGCAGCTGTTCCATGTCTGCACTCTCGAGCCAGACACAGAATAATAACAGACAAATGTCTATGACGTCTGCCGACAAGAGAAGCAGAACTATATAAGTAATTACAGTACATGCTGTATGAAACATGAGAACAGTAAGTGTCCAGGTTAGATGTCTTACTCCGTAGCGTTTGAAGAGAACATCCAGGTCCTCTGTAGTTTTACGGTACTTGTCGTCATTTAGGGGACTTTGGTCAATGGAGTCTTCACCGTCCGGCTCTGGACTGTCACAACCATTGAAGCCTTTCTTTCTCAAAGTCTATAAAAGTAAAAAAATTAAGTAAGCGAGATTAGTGTAAAATCAGTCAGTACAGTTCCCAGAAACATATATTTTCAGAATGTGTAAACAACATCAACAGGATATGATCAATATCTAGAAAACGAACCTATTTTTGTATAATAGGACACTTTTTTTCCTGTAGTACCTCATGATGACACTGCATTTTTGTACAATTGTTTTTACAACACACTGCAGTTGAAACTGCTCACACAGTTGCCGAACAGTTGAGGTCACATATGATCTCATACAACTATTTAACTTTCACATGCACATTTCTAACATTTTAGCTTGTTCAATTTTTCACATGAAAACAAACAACAAAAACAATATCTTCTTGGTTATATTTTCAGCCAGTGAATTAAAACTCAGCTCAAAGTTAATTACTTATTTAGGTCCTTATATCTCTCCGGTATATGCAGCATATGGCTACATTTTTACTAGTTTTCATGGATTAAATTTGTACTATAAGGCTACGTTTCTAGTGGCAATAGTTTCCTACAGCCATTGCACAGTTTAGTTAATAACCAAGTTAAGTTCTCAGTTTACCCAAAACCCTAGCCATGATACTTGTTAGTCTTTGCTTACTAACTTGTACACAAACCCTGCTGACGTGATGGATTTACCTCAATAATGTCTGCATTGGTCCGGCTCTCGTGAGGCTCGTTGTACTCTGTGTATTTGAGCAAGACCTTGTCCATGTCAGTGCTGGCATATTGGAACAGCTTGTTCGCGTGGTTGAAGATGATCAGGGCAATCTCGCAGTCACACAACACACTCAGCTCGTAGGCTTTCTTCATCAAGCCAAATTTCCGCTTTGTGAAAGTGACCTAAGAGACAGAGAAGCAGAGCAGAAAATCTGAATAAGTATTTGAGTTTTGGTAAAGTAGACGACTGCCACACATCCTTTTTTTTAATCTAAGCAAAAGCTCATGTGAATTGCTCCTTTGTAAAACTTTCTATGATGACATTTCTTATTTTCTAAGTGTTTTCTCAGAACTTTTGGTATAAATGTAAGAGCAGACGGATCCTACATAGTTTTCCTCTGCAGTTTTTCTGCTATCCACATACAAAGCAATCAAAATTTGCAAATCAAAATGAATATGTGGCTAACAATCGAATAGGGACCAGGAAGCAAACCTTGCAAACCCTACAACTGCCAACTGCCCTACCTACTGCGCCATTAATGCCCACTGTTGCCTACTAGCAGACCCAATGAGTAACATATCCAACAAATAGTATACAAATAGTATTTTGTGTTTTGCTTGGATGTCAGAATTATCACTTTCAGCATTAATAACTGTTTGTGCAGACTCATAACTATTAGCACTACAGTGAAACAACAGCCTTCATTCTCAGACTCTGACAGTCAATCAATAAGTGGTGACTGATGATCACTGTCGATTATACTTCAGCAGTCAAAGTAGCTGCTTTAAATTTTGTTGATATTATTTTTAGCCTTGATTCTCTATTGTTTGGCATTTTTCCAAGCTTATATTTGAACTACTTAAAATAAGAAAAGGAGGAGGAGGAAGAAAAGATTTTAATTTTAAAAACAAAGACTGTTGACTGACTCAGTCCAGACAGACGTTTCTCACTGATCCTGGCATCAGTGGATGTTGTCCATACAGAAAGCTACTGTACATACAGTTTACACACAGCTCCCAGTACAGCTGTGAAGATGTAAATGTGAATGTTGTGAATTAAAACTAAGGAAATAATACGTCTCAGCGGTTCACAAAAACAGGGAAAAACTAAAAATACCAAATTCTTCTGCCTGTGTGGCTGAAGGAAACAAAGTCATTAGTGGAAAAATTATCACATGACATGTGTGCTTGGATATTGACAAAAAAACATGTGGAGGACTGAGAACATGAGACAAAATACTGTAGTGTGATGAAACAGGCAGTGATACAAAGCACTCTGTTTGGCAGAACCAGAGACTCATCTCATCATCCGTCAAACACCCTCCCTGCTGCGAAGTGAGGTGGCAGCCTCATGAAGTGAAGACTTGTGAGGAGAAATGAACACACTGAACTGAAAAAGGACATGATTTACAGAACAGGAATATTTTCACCGCAGATAAAGGGATAATATTTGAATGGGACAATGGTGCCCACATAAAACTAAATCAACAACACAGCAGCTTCAGAATGAGAAAACTGTGCAGGATCAAAGCAAAGGTTCACTCCCATAGAAAATCAGTGAATTACTTCCAGACAGCATATAAAAGATTCCTGGTCCTTCACACAGGTAAAGAAACACAACAAAAACCTCTGGACCTCACAACCCATAAGTTGTTATGTGGTTCTTGTTTTTAAAAATGTAAATCAATTCTTAAACTGTACAATGTCTTGTGCATAAGGTAATTTTTTTTACATTGTACTGCCTAAAGGTAGGCAGATTTGTAATGATACAAACTTTATAAAGCCTAAAACTGGTCTCACTGGGTACACTACTCTGAGTTAATCAATAAAATTGATTTTGGCAGACTTAGACTTCTTCACTTTTTCAATAGAAAATGAAAACTTTTTTACTTCTGCATTCTTTTTAATTGTAATACAGATTTAAACTATGCAGATCATTTTATCTGTAAGCCATTTTACCATGGAAACATCCTGTATTATCTTTATTATGAAGGCATTTTGCTGCACTGACTTTGCTTCTGGGAAAATGTTTTAAACATTATAATTTAATTTATTATTTAACTTATTTAAAATGCCATATAAAAATTCAACTTTTAAATAAAAATGAACTGGTCAACACCAATTTAGGTCTGATTGCTGATCAAAATCTCTAATCCTTCATTAGAGTCAGCAAGTCTCAAAACTGTCATAGTAGCACAAACAGAACCAGAACTGAGTTATACATACAATTCCAAAATTTTGGAAATATTTTGACCCACCTGCTTGTTCCTTTCATCTGTGATCCGCTGGATCTGAATCTTTTTCCTGCCCATGATGCTTTGCAGTTATGGACACAAATGTCGTAGTCAATCAAGTAGAGAAGTGCTTCTCAGAGGGTGAGAGATGAAGTGCAGTCGACGACTTCGTACTTCAGCCCAAAAACACTTAGACACAGTCATGCATCTGAGAAAACACGCACACACACATTTCTCTGCCCAGGTGTGGTGAGGCAATGTGGTCGAGTCCGTTTACCGACGAGCAGCGAGAGCAAAGAGTGGGTGCTGCAGAGATGTGTGAGGCTGAAATCAGAGGAGGTCGTCAGTTCATTGTTTGTTCAACAGGAACAAAAGTGGGAAAAACTTCCCTGCAGCTGCTGTGGTGAGGAGGACGTCGCTCCTCTCCTGCATAAGACAAAGAAAGAGAAAACAGAACTTAATTTATCCCAGTGTAAATAATTCCTAAGCCAAACCTCAGAACATTACTTGATATGTGAGTTCAATAAATGGATGATATCTGATTATGTGGATCATGCATTAAAAATAAAGTATCAAATTCTTGTCATGGGAGAAAATGAACATAAATGATTATGTGATCCGCGCCGCTCTGTCCAGTTAACTTCAGAACGATGAAGAATGATGAGGAGGGCAGAGGATTACAAACAATTAAGGTATCTATATATAACGTAACACTGTAAACGTCATCACCAAGAAACCAGGTGGAAAGGTCCACAGTTGATTTCTGAATTGATCTCGGATTTTGAGATTTGAATGAGACATTCTCAGTTGCCCATCTATATTGGATTCAGGTTCTTGTAGAGCATTGTTAAGAAAAGTAAGGCTCTTATATCTTGGTCAAGGACACCTTTGTACAGTACAAGATAGATTTGTGTTATTTCAATTATTCTAGAACATTTTTACAGTGGGAACAGTTTATGGAACAACTGAAATGATTCATCTATTAACTGATAAACAGAAAAATAATCAGTAAGAGCCATTTATTTTAAAACAAATTCTAAACATTTACTATTTACAGCTTTTTTTAATACGAGTTATAATATAGAAGAGTTTCTTGCTTTTCTCTTGTTATGACAGGTCTCAATCCCTATTTGTTCACGTGATACCATCTAGTGCAATGTATTTACTTTACATCACTTAATTTGTGTTGACATCTGCTGTGCCCCAAAAACTCCCATCATAAAATGATAAAATTGTGCATACACACTAACTTTTTGCTAAAAATTCCAAGTACATCACTTTGCCATGCTTCCAAGTCCAACAGCGTAGATCACAGTTAATGTGATGCCACGTCTGCATGTTCAATCAAAACAACATATTTAAAAATAGCCTAAATTATTAATTACCAAAACTAATCACTTGATTAATCAATGATAAAAACAAATATATTCTCGTCTTTACGAATCAAGACTTTAAAGTTGTGTGCCATCAGAATGTGTTTTCCACAAACGTAACGATGATTCAGTGACGACACAATGAAACAATCAAAGTTGTTTTTCACTGAAAGAAAAAAAAAAACACTGCAGCTCCTGTGAGAAGGATGTCACTGAACAGGAGTCAGCACGGACAGCTAGAGACCTTTAATGGACTCTAAGATCTGCTTGGCCATGAGTAAAACTGACAAAACAAATACCAAAACGTTTTAAACTAAATTCTAGATGTCAAAGGAATTGTTTTTATTTTTATTTTACTGTTTTTACTGCTTACACATTCAAAGTGTGGATGTGATCTAAGGACAGGATAAAAGTTTCTTTGCTTATTCTTATCCCTAAGAACAGTCCAAACGTTTTATGGCAACACAGAAGCATATTAAAGATTATAAGAATTTAATGTGTTCTTCTAGGGTGTGCTCCAGTATGTGTTGGCTTGCCATCTTTGAACTTTGTACTCTGAATCACTGACTGTATTCTTTATTTTGGCTATGTTTTGAAAAACCTCCTCACTATCTGAGGGAAAAGATTGACCACTTCTATTAGAGTGATATTACTGTACACTGCACTAAATATTCAAGTTTTTTTTTTATGTATGTATGATGGCATGAATGAATATTTGAAAATTAATATTGAGCAGTTGATAATTTTCCTTTTGGTCAGTTATGCCAAGTCAAATACTTTAAATATCACAATACATAGTTCACATGTTTTCATGTATTCATGATTATATGTTGGGCAACAAATTTGTTACTGCATTTTTATGATGAATAAAAAGTCAGCATCACTTACATAAACAACTCACATTTCCTTCCTCAGTGGAAAAGTTTAATTAAATCTACAACTATAAATTAACTTTGCAGAAGGATTGTAAAATTAATCATATAATAATCATAATTTTAGCCTCAACAATTAATTAAACTCAGTCAGGTGTAATGCTGATCCCATGCATTTAGAGTGGCTGCTTTGGCGCATTAAACACTCTCCCTATTCCCATATGAACTGTCTTCACCAGGTTTTGTAGAACTGAAAAGATAAGCTGATTCATCGGTTAATCAAGCCATAGAAATTCAACTGGCAACTGTTCTGATGACAGATTGATTATTTTAAAATCACGAATTTCAAACACTTTGTGTTTCCAATTTCTTTACCGTGAGGATTTGCAGATTTCTTAGTTTTGTATCATTGTCAATTTAATATTTTGAGTTTTGGGCTCTTTGTCAAACAACCCAAGCCAACTCATATTTGTTTCCAACATCAGTAACTCTTTTTAGGCAAGTACAAATTCACTTGCAAGAAGTAAAAGCATTTTATTTCAAATATTAATTTGGTTTCTTGCTTGTCTGTGTTATTCTCTTCGGTTAGATTCAGCTGTTGGTTATGTGTGTGTCGTTGCAATGTGTGTGTTTTTAACGAGAGAGAGAGAGAGAGAGGGGGGAATATGAACTGAAAAACCAACCACACCTCTGCAAGTGAAAATGAGACGGTGCTGCAAATGGATCCCGAAGCAAAATTTATTCCAGTCCAAGTGCTGCAGTGAAAACTACCAGCAAAACTCTTGATTAATACAAATGAAAGAGTGAAAACTGACAACCAACTCCTTAGTTTTACCATTATTTTACATTTTCTTCTCTCTTTAGTATAACCAAACTTACATCTGCGTTACCTTGCCTAACAACCTCATGCCCCTTCCTACACAAAGGCTCAGCGCTGTGGTAATTGTGTTAAGTTTTCCCTCCAGTCTTCACCCTTCATGTCCACGCTTTCCTGTGGGACTGTTGTTAGGCCAGATGGAAAAAATGAAAACGCCACTGGAGTGCACATGGTGCCCCCACAAACCACATTTCAACACTTGAGAGAGTGTCCAGCTTGAAAATTAATCAGAAGTTGTAATAAAATATAGCATATTGGGTTCAACTCCAAAACTCTCAGTGTCATTCATCATTGCCATGTCTTACGTCAACGGCAACACATAACAGCTCCAAACTCAAACTACCAATGACAAATCGCTGGACTCAGGCGAAGCTGTAGTCCTGAGGGTGTGCTGTGTGAAGCACATTATTTACATACTATGCTTCCATTTACTGGATGGCAGCTGTCACTGAGCCACTGATTTGTCGTTCGCATTGTGAATGTAGCGAAAGGCATCTTCCGCACAATCTCAACAACACACAGGAGTTCTTATCTTCTCCCGTCAAACCCACCATACAACACAGCATCAACCTAAGATCTGTACTGACCACATCTCCATCTCTGGAATGCAGATTTGTCCTCTGCAGCATCACAAAGATCTGACCCTGCCTTTCTGAATATGCTACCCAACTCCTAGTGCAGACACTGTCATTTCTCATCATGACTTATCGTGACACCTACAAACAGGGCTGTATAACTGAGTTTTGAACTTTGAGTTACATTAAACAAGACATTTGAGAAACTGAAAGTTGTGGCTGGCATCACATCACATTTCACTTATCGAACAATTAATCTTTATATATCTCCACTAAATGTCTTCAAATGTTTTTTGTCTGACCATCAGTCCAAAACCCAACTGTATTCACTTCACAGTAAAATAAAACAACAAAATCCTGATTGCTTTGCTTACATTTTTGCTTGACTTAAACAATTAATTGATTATCAAAATTCTCAGTGCCTCATTTGTGCATCACTTTGGACAAAATCCAAATAAATTAATGTATGCAGTCAGTAAACCAGCTACACAGGCAGTAAGCAAACATGGTGGTTGTGGCAATAATGAGAGACCTTGAATGTGTTTAAACCCTAGTAATGAAGTATATTATCAAATAGCATTACATATACTCCATGATGTAGTTTGTGCTTTGCCAAAGTATAAAACATTTCATACATGAACTGTGTTCGCAGCAGAGCTGGACATCATCATAGATCATTCATTAGCTGTAACTGTAAGGCACCAACTCTAAACAGTTACCACAACAAGACATGTAGAAATTTCCCACTGCTGGAAGGAAAAATGATTAAAAATGCTCTTCCCTATGGACTCTACTAACTTTGCCACTGTCAGGCTACAATATTATCTTTCATTAGCTGTGAAATGACCAGAATGGGGCTACACTGCAAGGCTTCTGTCTAGCCTCCCGCTCCATGACTGCCCTCTGCATGGCTGCCCCCTCATTACTGTAATTGACACGTGCATCCCTCCTCTTCCCCTTAAGGCGCTGATGGCTCAATTAGGAGCTGGCCGGAGGACTGATTGGATGCCAAGATAACGAGGTCGCCACCTGGCTAAAACTGAGCCCTGCATCCAGCCAAACCAAGTTCACTCTGTGACATATAGGAAGCCAAGACAAGCAAAAAAGACAGTTTACAAGTAAATTTAAAGACACACATGAAAGCACTGGACAGAAGACTACAATAGACAATAATACAATAATAGTGACTGATTGAGTCCTGTTTGCACCAGGTGAGCCTCATTTATCTTAAGATATTTTGTACACTGATAACAAATGAGCCATCGTTTAATATTATTCTAATGAAGGAGAGCACAATCAAGCTTAGGGTAGGCATCTGTCTGTTTTGGAGTAGTGTAATTAGCGGCAGTGACCTTTAGCAGATTATGCACTAGCCAATGAAATGAGCCAAAGCCCTGAGATAAATGGTTGGAGCCTCAAATGTGACTTATAACAGAGTTTGACTATCCACAGCTCTGAGAGAGGGGTTTAGGACAACCTTAATGTCTCAATCACCGCTCTCCAAAGATGGACAGGATTGATTTGAACTCACAAAGCCCATAAAATGCCACAAAATACTGAATAGTGCTCATTATGATTCCTAACTCCAAGTTGCCATATCCAGATTCCTTTATTTTCAATCCATCTGTCAGTCCACAGCCAAATTTATTACAGTATATATACCATTAACTAACTTAAACTCTGAGAATGTGAATGATGAATATAACAATAAGAATTTAACAACTGATTTCTTATAAGACTTGATCAAGAACACGACATGACTATTTTCAATTTTTTAATGACATATTTCTCAAGTGTCATTTATCTGGGCTGTGCGACCCGCTGTAACATTACCAGTAGCAACAAGTCAATGGTGGCTCTCTTCTAAAACAAGAGCCCCAAGATCTTATCAACAGATGTAAGTAAATTTTGTCACCTAAACCTGACATTATGTATTTTATGTTGCAATACCATTTTAATTCTAATTTTTAGCATTTATCTGATCTTATGCCAAGTGAGCCAGTCTTGCTCAAGAAAGGTCACTGAGTAGAGTGTTCACGTGAGCCATATTTTTTAACAAGTCTGGAGGGAAATTCTAGTGATTATCATGGTCTTTCTTCAGGGTAAAGTATTTAAACCAACAGAAAGGAATTCAACTTTTACTGTATACTCTATTCTACGCATCTGATACCCATTCAGCCGGTCAATTTTAAGTGTTATCCATATGAACTTTACATTTTACACAAAACAGCTTTGGAAATGATAAGAAGGTTTTGGGCCAATCTGTTGTCCCTGCTGTTCACCCAATAAAAAAAAACAGGATCTCTCCATCAAAGAATATGATGGCATTTTGGGATGTGCAAAACTTAGTTTTAAACTTTTAAAAACAACAATTTTACACAAAATCCACAACACATGCTACACATGGCTGGTGACAGAAAACTGATGAAACAGTGAGCTGGGCTGTTCATGCTCTCAATCAGTAGACCTACAGATGTTTATGTGAATCCATCTGCAGGGATGGTACACAGTGCATCACTGTCAAACTGGCCTACTTCTAGCACAACAGCTTTGGGATAAGGATGGCACAGATATCATGGCTGCTCATTTCACTAAATACATTTAACCCTGTGAGTTTGACTAGGGTCTCTCTCTTAAGCTAGTTATGTGTTAATTAATATATTAAATCCATGTAGCTACCCTTTGCCTGCAACAGCCTGGTATCTAGTTGTATTCATAGTTGGGTCTTTTGTACAAAATTCAAGCTACTCCAATATCAAAATCTCATGAAGACACACACAGATGTGAAAAATGTAATTTATCTTGAAGCTCATATACAACTATTGCATGTAGCTGTATAATAGCTCCTGTGCAGTCTGTTTTCTCCTTAATACCATTACACATTACCATGTTGGATCTGGTATGTGGCGTCCACGTGAGGTTAAAATGACAAAGTGGGAGCAGGACTCATATCCTCTGAACATTATGACAGATGGAGACTGAGTAGGCCCACTGACGGCAGACAGGTACCCTACAGGGTCTAATTTGACAGGTTGTAAGCTGACTGATATCAAATGTTGTGTCCCGATTTTACCAAAACAAATGCACGCCTTTAAGACATCGCAACCGTGGTTGACTTACAGAGCAGAGGGCGAGCTTTTCTAGAAAGGCCATTTCACAATTTTCTTGTTACGAGTCCGACGGACAGCCATTACCTTCCTTACACTCTCCACATAACTCGGCTATGCGAACTGGAGCACACAGCACTTTACATCGCGTTACGGACATTTTGTATTCAAATAAAGACTCTTATTCTATTTTAGTATAAATCAGTGTACTGTTGCTTTTTATTGCTGTATTATATATATAAAGCAAGCACTCCTGCTCCTATGCGAGGAAAAAAGACGCAGGAAGGAAATGTATCACTCCACTTACCCTGAAATATTGCTGATAAAAACCCCAAAATTGGCCTGCCACCCGCTCCAGAGGTGACCTGTCTTAATTAAAACGCATTAATCAACTACGCTGAAGCGACGTCTCTATTTACATGAATCCGCGACATTTTATTCCAAAATGTTGAAGTAACTATACTGTCCACCCAAGCGATACAGTGTACCCAGTGTACGAGCTACGTCATTTACATCAGTCCGTGACTGACGCGTCCGAAATCCAATAAGAATCTGACGTGCGAGCCTCTCATCCAATCAGAGCGCAGTGCCGCCAAAGTGGGCTGGCCCGTGAGAGAGGACATGACGGAGGTGTCGGCCATGTTCTGCAATAGTGTTTGTATCCCTCCGCCTCTGTATTTACCTTTTGCATGATTTTGCATGTGGGGAAAATGTCAATGTAGCCTCACTGTACCCTGCCTGCTTTCCATAAGGGAGCCCGCTAGGCCATTTGTCTTTTACGTCTGTAATTACCACAGCCCCGTAAGCAACGAATAACCATCCGTGAAGGGTGTCAAAAAGAGAAACGTTGAATGTTCAGAGGTGTTTATCATCTAAATTGTCGTCTTTTATTATGCCATCATACTGTACGTTAGACAGCAAACCGTGCCGAAATGCCCACGGGTTTTTGTTTTTTTTAAAAACAGTCGACTTGTGAAATTTTGCGAGAGAATATTTACTGTAGAGAAACATGTACAATTGAATTCACCATAATACATTTAAACGTGTGACATTAACTCCAACACAATAATACACTGTATTACACAGTCTAATATAGTGCAGCACGCATTGTGCACTAATATGCATGGTTATCCAAGTCTACTCCATATAGGCCTTCTATACATCTCTGCATGTGCACATGCAACTACCTCTGCAGATTAATTCATAATCCATACAATAATTACAGGGTTGGATTAAACCACTGGAGTGCCCAAGGGTGAAATGAACCATGCCTGTCCCTCCCCCACATTATCCCAAATTGGTTTCAATATTTATTAAATATTTATAATACTGTATGTGACACATGCCCTCCTCATGCACCATGTTTCAAATAAATACCAACGGATACTAAAGAAAAATATACTTCTGCTTTGACACATTCTGGTGGAAATACTGGTAGGAGATACTCCCTTTACTAGTTTTGTTTATGTGTTTTAGCTGTGCATATTCCCAAACACAATTTCAATAAATCAAATTACCACAAAGTAATTCCCAGACAAAGGCATTTGGGGTCCCTGAAGGTCTAGGCCTCTTTGCAAGGTGGTTGTTCACTTACCTGGTTGGTCATCGAGTCGTGAATAGTTAAGCATTCTTTGCTAGCATAATACCATAACCCCGTTCAGTTCACTGAATAGGCACCTCTTATTGTCCACCTCTTGCCTGTTATTCTCTATGTTGTATATGTTTAAGTTTGTTTTGTATTTGTATCTTTCTGTGTTTTTTCTCTTAATACTAACAATGTACCCACAATAAGAACATAATTCACATAAAGATCTTGGGCTTCTGCTATCTGTTCTAAATTAATGAAAACTTGGAGGTGACAGGGTCCATCCAGTACACAATGCAGAGGGCAGTAGGTGATGGGAGGTCAGTAGGAGACCATTTGTAAATTCTTTGCCCTGAGGCTTACAAACATGTTAACTCAGTCACGGCAGTTGGCTATCATATATGTTATCAGTGGGAAACCAACAGGCAGAGTTCATCCTGTAACTGATGTGTACAGACTCTGCAGGGACTTAAAAATGCTTTTAAAATGTTTATGTGTCCATTTCTATAATATGCTGAATACATTATTGTTCGTTTCTCTGAGCTTCTAGGCAGACTTGTGTCCTAGTTTAATAACATATGCTGTATCAGACCCAGTGCTGAGGACTACTGGGAACAGAGAGGCTGACAGAGATAAAACACATGCCAAAATGCTTCATAAGAGACATCCTGGATTAGAAGCATTGTATCAAAAGCTGGTTTGATTTGTTGGATTCAAATCCATAAGTTATGCATAAAGATTAGTCATTGAGTGATCTCACAACATCCAGCTCAGACACCACTACGCTACGGACAAGCTGAGCATGAGAAGTCCCTGGTTTGCTCTCCAAGATGGAGGAAAGAAAACATGCTAAGAGGGCCTCGATGCCCTGAAGAAAAGCAGTTCAAGATTGCATGAATCCTGTGATGACCTGTAAGTTTGTAGAAGTTCACAGAAGCCATTTGGATGACGTCCAGTGGTAAATAGAAAGTGGAAGTCTGTAGCATAATGGTGTCCAGAGGCAGACATCAGAAATGAAATGCAGGGAATGGAGGGCAGAGAGACCAAACAGCAAAGAAAGAAAAAGTTCAGCTGTAGAAACTTAAGAAAGAATTGGCCTCGGGCTTCTTAAAAGAACAGAGCTGGCAGAACATCCTACACCAGCTGAGGAAAGCTTTAGAGTTGAATTGCTTGAACTCTTCGGTTTAGTGACTAGTTCTAGTGGTGAAGCAGGTTAATTAAAAGTTGGTGGTTCGATCCTTGAGCTCTATGTTGAAGCATCCTTAAGGTAGACACCAGATCCCCCAATATTGTCTGCCTGTTAAATACAATAAATACTGCAGAAAAATTCTGAGTGGTGACTCAAGTCTATAGGTTCATTTTTTGATCATAGGGACGATCATACGGAGCTATAAAATGTCAAAGATGACTTGTGATCATGGGTCTTTACTCCATTTATAGAAAAGTGTGTTAATCAATTCAATTGAAGTTTAATTCAAAGATATTTTTTGAGAAATAAAGGGCTCTTAGATGAATGATAAAAAGCTTATTGTATAAAGGTGTTAACAGTTGTTTCTTAACTCAGCAGTTCGGCAGTAAATTTATTTATACACTATCAAGGACGTTGTCTTGTTCATATTCCAAAGTGGCAGCAAAACAAGCAAGTCTATTGTCTCACAAATGTGTTTCCATCCTTGTGACCGACCAAATCCGATGCATCTGCATGCTTGGAAATGTGCGTTAGTCTCACCGTGTTAATGACAAAACACGCCAAAGTGCTCTCCATGCAGGTTTACCTGACTCTGCTGCCCACACACACTCCACGCTACCTCCCACGTTTACTCCACTCTGATCTCATTTTGAAGTAGAGAGTAGAGCTACTTGTCATTTTTATTACACATGAGGGTGTTTTCTAACACTGATCATTTTTTAGATTCAGTGTCTGTAATGATAAATATGTTTACATCTTGGTTCTCTTCTTTACTAAAAACTATTATATAAAAAAACAAGACTAAAGAGTCAAGCAGCTCTGTGAAGTCGTACTTGTACACAAAGTACAACTAAGGCTGAGGATGATGTATGTCATTAGTTTTTCAGGTATTCAGCCATGAACCAAAGTAATCTACAAACTAAGGTTTTGTTCTGATGAAAGCGCAAAACAAAAAGGTTGAGGGTTACCAAAGAATTAAACCTCTGGGGACCATGCATACCTGCAGCCTACAAAGTTATGCTGCAAGTGTTTGATGCAAAGCCAGATCCTCAAAGTAATTACAATGTATGCTGGCAATCTAACCTCACAGTGAAAAGGGAAAGTCAGGGGGTCAGTAGAGTCATAATGATTAATCCACTGGGAACTATGATGAATGTAAGATTTCACATCCAGTAGATAGATCTGGAGGTATTTCAGTTAGGACCAACCAACACATGACAACTACCTCCATACTGGAAGACATTTCCAGTTGTAGTTATAAAAACTGGTAGGTGCTGTTAGTCTTTTTATGCTGCCTTGTTACTAGTTTAAGGTGAAACACTCTCAGATCAATTTCTACTTAGCAGCTTTTATTTTGTTTTTAAGGTGGATGTGTTGACATGCAAGATCAGTAAAGTAGTAAGTAACTTACTCTGTTCAGGACTTTCAATAAAGTCCTGATGCATATTTAACTCATATACTGTATTGACATCCGTCTCTGAGACAAATAAGCCATCTTAAACTATTTGTGAAAATATTGGTCATAAGGTTGTAGAAAAAGCTGAAAGAGGAGTTTGAGCTCTGATTGTAGATCTGACAGTCAGATGCTTGGTTGGTCCATCACTTTGGTCCAGACTGAAATGTCTCAAAAACTTCTGAATGCTTTTTTGATCATTTGTGTTTTTGGTAAGCAAGTCATTTTTAATATCTTGGGATTCATTTTGTGTCTTTGTCTTTCTATTGGTAATTTTTCATGTGTCTGTAGTAATGTATCATCTATTTGTGCTTGTGTCTATTGTTGGTTTTCACGTGTCTATATTTGGTCATTTTTTAACTGTATGTGGTTATTTTGCTTCTTTAAACTGAGCTCCATTATTTTCAAAGACAAAAAATAGTAACATTCGCTTCATACAAAGGATCTGCTGCAGGGGCTCTTTGACCCCTCATGATTGGGACTATTTATTGTGTATTCTCTATAGAAACTTGTTTGAGGTCATCTCTGACAAAACAGGTAGCATAGGCATCATGATTACAGCTAAAACAGTTTAGAAAATTTCTGAGAGGACAACAATGTGACAGAATGCAGTACACATTTCAAATTCCCATTTTGTCCCTGCGTGGCTTTTCCTTTTCTGGACCATTGCCTGCTCTACTGTGTGAGCAATGATTCCTCAACAAATGACACCATTCAGTAACTCATTATGTTTTCTTTCCATAACTGCAGGGAGTTTTTTCATAAATGTATGTTCATCGATCAATGTGCAAAACTAGACATGGAGAAATCTCATAATTCAGTTTCAAGAAATTCCACAGATAAAGCTGTTGTGGTTGGCTCAGTACACAGCAGAAACTTTGAATCTGTACCAAATAACACAAACCAAAACTAAAACATGACTACTTACAAGACAGCTAATGACAAAAGTATGCTTTTTTAGTGTTTCTTTAAAAAAGAATATTCACTTGATTAACACTAGGATGTATTCTGAAATTATTTTAACACCTTGATCTCATTGCTCATGTAAGATAAGATAAAGGAGGCTAAAAAACACAACTTACATTTATAGTGGCAACGTTTCTTATAGATGCAAGAAAATTTCCTGGTTTTCTGCATAAATTGGTCGTGAAATGTGAAATGATCTTTACCAAAGTCACAAATATCAACAGACACAATATGTCTAAGCTGATAAAACATAAACAGTCATGATCTTTTTCCTTTCTGCCCTTTTTGGCAGCAATAACCTCAAGCAAACACTTTCTCTTGATGTGGATCTGCACAAAATTCTGGACCATACTTCCTCACAGAACGTTTTTTTCATGTGACTATAGGTCAGTTTGATGAATTTTAACAAATAATAATTTCTGTGCATATTTTGCTATGTAGCAAACTTAAATATATATATATGTATTTTTTTCAGCAAGAGAAGACCTAGCACTTCGAAATAGCTTTCACCTTCATTAATAAAAAAAAAAAAAACATCTCAGATAAATGAATAAAATGTAACTAAAGATTTGGTTTGTGCAACTATGGAAAAATTTTTTAATTCAATTCCACACAGGTGCACTGCATGGTACAGTTGAAATGGGAAATGACATCAGTAAGTCGAGTTGGAGATTGTCTACAACTACATATAACTGCAATGTTTGTGCATTAGGGCAATATGTATGAAAAAACAGAAGAGCAGATTATTCCTTGTGTCACTGAGAATGTCATTGCAAGATGCGATCAGAATGTGGCAGCAAGGACAGTCCATCCACAATTACGAAGGGACTTCTATACATTTCTCTCCTGACGGGAGTGGTCTCTTCCAGTATGACAACAGCTACAATTGTAGTTCATGAGAGGTCACTGAATAGTTTAATTAGTAAGAAAACGATGTGACTCATGTGATAAGGCCTTTGCAATCACCAGATCTCACCCCAACTGAACGTTCAAGGGAAATTTGGGTCAGCATGTTAGACAGCACTCATTCAGTCCAGATACTTGGACAAACAATGTCAGGGTGCACTTCAGCTTTTCTGGTTCGTGGTGGCTCGACACCTTAAGGCCCCGTTTACACATGGTATTAAGTTTACCACTTATCAGGGTGGAGAGGGACACATTTGATCGCATCTTTTTTGTAGTGGAAATGCAAATGTGTCCTCATGTGTCCCTGACAGCAACATTACATGAAAATACGCTATCAGTGCAGGACATGGTGGTTGTTTTGGTGAGAGCACGCCAATGCTTCTAATGAAAAAAGCATGGAGACAAACACTGATATATGTGGTGAAACCAGATACCTTATTTTCATTTGGGCAGAGGAATCTGTCCAAAGGAAACTTGATTAATTCAATTATATCTACAGAGATATGACCAGGAAAATTTGAGAAAGAGACTGATACACATGGCCTTTGACCCCATAGTAGAAATGATGCAGCAGAAATGAAATCTGGACACAAGTGGTCTGCTGGACACCTTGAAGCTGCATGTATGTGCACGGGGTAAATGGTGATGTCCGCTTGTGATCTGACTGCCCAAGACACATCTTAATACCAGGTGTAAACAGAGCCTAACACACTTTATGTTGGTATTTTCTTTATATGTTACCCATCTGTACATGAAGAAGAATGTATTTGCCAACCAAGGTACCAAAATTAAAGAACATTTGTTTCCATATTCAGCAGGAAGGATCACTGTACAAGCTGTAGTACCTCTCTGTTTAGGTATGAAGTGCTGCTAAGACAAGTGGTGTTTACTATTGTCTATTGGTAAAATACTGAATAACAACACCTGCAGAGCAGACATTAACTTCAAAACGTATAAGTAACAGATATTGATTTTACACTTAGCGGTGTAATACACAAAATGCTCACACGATGGCAGCAGCAGAACAGAGAAAAGTGCACCGAGCGGCGTCTGATTTCTTTCCGCGTTTCATCATGGTTTAGGAACATCAGGTGTCTCATTGACGTACATCAGAAGGCCAACTATCTCTGATATTTGTAGGACCGACAGAGCAATACACAGTCTGACGTATTTATGAAACTATAAACTATAGGTAACGAGACTATAGCTACACACTTGGTGCAGGGCGCTCATATAAAAATTTAAATATGACCGAATAAAGACTACCTCCTTAAATATGTCTTGCAGCATGCATCAGGAGTCCTATGCTGGGTTTGAACAATGGAGAATACTGAGCAATAGGCCGTTCTCCAGTAAAATATCATCTCAGCTTTCTCCACAGTGTCGCATCTTTCACTGGCTCATGTAGGCCACCTGTAATAGTCCATGATTTAAAATCCTAACTCGTGATCGAATTAGATTTTGAACTGCTTTGAAAACTGTCACAATAGCCTTTATAGTAAAATATTGCGCTCTAAAAACCAGAGAAACACATTAATTTTAAAGACCGAAAATGCCAAAATGTTTTAAATGTGTTTCTACATTTTTTTCCCCCCAGGATTGGTGTACACGTCTAAACACACACACACACACACACACAATCAATGTAGCAGCTTTTCACATTTATGAGACATAACTCATTGAATTAATGTCTGGAGAAAAACCATTAAACAACTTAAAATAAAAAAACAGCTGCGAGATGTGTTATTTTAGAAAAGCCTAAAAATGTATAATTAATTTATTATATTTATATATAGTTATTAATTAATTGTTAGAAGACAATCCAACTTTTTTTTTTTACTACAGTTGATTAATACTCAGCTGAGTTCAGTGAAATTCCATCATTTTGTTTTATGAGGATAAAAAATAAAAATAAAAACCGAAACAAAATTTATTCAGTGGTGAAGAATGGAAATAAGTCACATTCACGTAACTGGACATGTTTACGTCCAGTTATTTTCTTTCTGATCTGTGCTTTTGAACGTGTAGGTTTTTAATGCGCAGATTAAAATCTAACCAAATAAACCTGTTTTTAAACGCGTCATTTCGTTATTCTCGTTAAAGTCCACAACTAGGCGACCTGTTGGTCCAAATGCTGAGTCTCCGAAGAGACAGAGTGGTTGAAGGTCTTTTCCAGCTAGTTTACTTAACCTGTTAACACTTGTTACATGCTGGAACTGAACAGGTTATTTATTTTGTTGTGTGTTTTATAACCATTTGTCCGTTTTGTTGTCATCAGTAATTTCTTTACCGCGTTAATTAGTTTATCGTGTAAACTAATTGTCAAACTGGGTGAGAGCGACACGCACAAACCAGTGAGATTTAACATTTTCTCTTTTCAATTTTCCAGATTTGTATAGACCAAATAAGGAATAAAAACACTTAGCTTGAAAAGACAATGTGTGAGGTGGTGCTTTTGCATTTGGATGACTGTGGTGACCTGAAACTCGCATTGGGCTACACGTTTTTATAAAAACAATAAAACATTTTACATTAAATGCACTACATTTGTTATATTTAATTATTTAATTGTAAATTGACATCCCAATTAAGATAATCTTATTGTAGATAAGCCATGTATCCATCTCCAGTATGTCTTAATACAGGCTATACTGGTCATTTCATCTCTGATCACTTACATTAGAAGTACATCCAAGAAGAATAGTCTCAGCAGCCAGTGTGAACAGTTGAAACTGTCAGAGCAAGCAGAACAGTCACAACATCTGATAAGGCTTAAACATTCATCTGAAGTGTCTGACAATAAACAATTTAGGATACTGGACATTTTGGTGGTTTAAACTAATCTCATGTCTCATCTCACTTATTCTTAAGTGAGAGAGACTTCTACACATCCTATAAGCTCCACAAAGAACCTGAATTTAAACTGTCACTAAAATGCTGATAAAAAAAACTTATCTCTAGAGAAGCTGTGTCAGATTTGACATCTCACTGAAATTTCAAACTCAAGGGCCAGTCCTCCAGTGTGACCATGTGTATGCTTAACTGAACGTGCTACAACAGCTTATTTGACGTGACAGGTCCTCTGATCCCAAGGTGATGGTGATGAAGTGGTCTCTCAGAGCATCAGTTGTAGTCCTCTGAGTACAGAACACTGCATTCATGACTTTCACTTTGACTCTTTGACTCTAGAATGGACGACTTGGAAATATTTGGATTTTGTCTTGTGCACATAAGAAATCAAGTCTGTGCTATTAAGGTTGCAAGGTTCAGAAAGTGATTTAAATTAGCCATCACAGACTTTCTCATATACTTCCAAATAGCCGATTTTAAATATATTTCTTAAAGGTGCATGGGCACAGGGAACATGTCATCAACAGCCATTTGCCATTTTTAATACATTAACATGCAAAAATCCCCACTGTATAATCTTAACCATGCAAAAAGAGCCCTCTTATTTTATAATAAGAGTCTTAGTTTCATTTTTAAAATAAGTCTAGTTATTCTGCAACATTTAACCTCACGAAGTTCCCCCACATTCATTTATAATGCACCACCATGTCTCATTAAGCTCTTATTCAAATCAGAGAATCCCACTTTGAATATTGGCGCGACATGGGGTGAAGGGGTGCCAGGTCTGAGCGCACGCATGCATGGGCACAAATGCGCACACTAAACCCTTGTGGTTACGTGAAAGTACTACGCCTCATATTTACAATGCTGACAGGTGAGGCGTTGCACCTACCAGCTGCACCACGTTGTTCCTCAGCGTGCGTAAAAGCTGGTTTTGTCGCAACGCATAGGCCGCCTCTCAGTGAACCGCTGTCTGGGCTGGCAGCATTAAAACAATGGAGTGGTATGAGGTGGTTTACTGCTGGCGGAAGGTCTGAGACAGACTGTGACCCAGCAGCCACAAAGACTGTCTGCTTCTCACGGTCTGTGTAACGCGTTACAAGTAGCCCAGTAACGGCGCAAATAGCTGTTTACTCCTTTTCGACATAAGTTGGATTCTGTTCTCGTTACCAAACCCCCGATTAAAACCACATCTAAGTATCACAATAAGGTTAAATGCAAGTGAAATGCTCTACAGACATTGGCGCACACCAGCAATTATAATATAGATTTTGTATA
>JAUBNQ010000003.1:7791069-7806024 GCA_032353495.1 Ctenopoma kingsleyae
TATATATATATGATTTCTTTTATAATATTGCTTCACATATTGCGTGTAGAAGTATGGTGAAAGTATAGGAGTGCTGCGCCATGCTGTAGCTGTCAGCGGCAAAGCAGAGAAGTTTTGCTGTTTAATTACTATTATTAGACTTTTTTCTACAATACAACTGATGCACAAAGCATTTTTTGCAATAGAAACGCAGATTTTACACATTCAATGTGCTACTTATTGCATTTTGCGTCATTACGGAGGCCCTGGACAAGATAATGTGGTCGTACAGGTCCAGGCCAAATTAATCAGGCCCTCCCAAAAATGAAGGCATGGAGGGGACTATATTATGTGAAGAAAACGAACATGTTTCCTGATGAAAATATATACGATCCAGTGTTGATTGGCCTCGTCCATTAAATTCCCCTACAGACTGGAATGGTTACATGGCAAGTTAGAAGACGTGACAACGTGCTGTGAGAGTCTATAAGATGCTGTAATTTGAAATGGGAACGCTGCGAGTCTGCAGCAGCATCCCTGAAGTCTCACTGGTGCAGAGTCAGTGAAGCTGCAGGTGCACAGCTCAGACTGAAAGACCCTGCTGAGCAGCGCAAACTGGACTAGTTTGGGGCTATCAGTGACCTAGTAGGCTGATTTCCCAAGTAGGGTATTTTCCAGGGATTTTCCAGAGAGAGGGAGAAGTTTCATTCACGTAGATGAAACGCTGACTTCATGTGTTACTATCTCAGCCCAGTTTTAACCCCAGCAGATTGTTTTAGTATCTTCAAGTCATTTTTCTTTTCTCCCCACAGAACCTTAACAAGCCAGCACCAGAAATGAAGATCGAAACGTCCTTCAACTTCCAGGTGAATACACACGATCTCTCACTTTTGCTTTGTCACAGGTTCATTCATGATTCAAGTCAACGCTATCTACACAGACTGCGTGTGTGAGTTAAGGCGGCCTGCACGCAACTTCAAGAAAATTAGGAAAATGCATGCAGCACCTCAGAATCTGTCACTCTCTCTCTCTCTCTCTCTCTTATGGACACGCACGCACACGCACGCACGCACGCACGAGAATCAAGCGACCACGCAACAGCAGCATGCTGTGTGGAACTAACTGATTACTCCTGGAAATCATTTTTAAATCCTTTTGAGATCCTTTTTGTGGACACGACTGTTCCGCTTACATTTTGCACCATATACAGCAGCCTTTATGGTCCTGACAGCCTATTAAAGTAGAACATTTTTCACCGTATTACCAAGTTGCTTGAACAAAAAGTTCGGTTTAATTTCGCCACAGGGGACGAGGACGCGTCAGCATTAACCTACATGTGCCTATAGCCAGTTAGTAAGTGTTTTTATCATTTATAATTTTCCATTTATCATAATACAGATTTTAATAACTACTCTATACTGTAGACTGCTTCTTCTACCATACTGGTCTCTGCAATGTCCAGAAAATCCATCAGATATCATATTAAAAGAAAGAAAATCTATAGTTTTAATTTAGCAATTGTATTTTGTACAATTATTATTTAGTCGTTTATTTATTATTATTTGCCTGAGTCCATTGTGAAAAAGAAAAATGCGATACTCATTAAATAAAGAAATAAATTGGTGCAATATTAATAATAATTATTACGCTATTATTAATTGTAAAGAGAGATAAATATAGTCTAAACGCTCACGATATAAAGCGAACTCCATAATTGTAATTTTGTCCTGCTGCAGACATCAATCAAATTTAATACAATTCTAGAAATAAAGTCTATGTTTAGGATTTTAAAAAGGTTAAAAAAAAAAAAAGAGAGACACATTTCTGTAGTCAGAATATTCATTTCAACTGTATTTATCCTGTAAGCAGCATCTTACCACCCAGATCAACACACACACAAAATGGTTGTGGAAAGTAAAGGTGGAAAAGTTGTTCATGCGTTAATGTCTAAAACACTGTGACATTAGTGGGATAAATACCTGAACAAACCTACACATACTGGCTGTGTTGCTCTATGAAACAAAAAAAATGTCATTAATTAGTCCTTAATTTACCCCTGAAAGCTGAAAATGCCGTACTTTTACATGAGTGGGATAAATACATTATTAAACGCATTTAAAGGCTTTGAGCAGGATTCGTCAGGAGGTGTAAATATGCACCCTGTAGCCGTGAACTCGTGTTAAAACGCGTGTGTCACGGCCTGCAAATGTAAAACAGCACAGAGATCTCCAATAATGGAAGCTGTGTTTGGCAAAAATCCAAACCCTGCGTATAATTCATCCTTCACTGAGACCTTTCTGGAAGACAATGTAAAACATGCACTTGTGTTTATCTGTATTATAAAACGACCCGCAGCAACAATTTGAACTGTGCGCGTATTTTGCTGAGTGTGATATGAAAGCTGTGGCGAATTTCACGATGGTACAGGAAAGAACACCGTCTTCATAATGACACGTTTGAGGACGTGTGTGTGTGTTAATTATGGCATCACACCTCGCTGCAAACGCATTAATTGAAAGCCAGCGATGTCCGTGACGTCACGAAACCTCTCTATACTTGTCTCGCCTAAAGCCATTTATAAACTAATGCATTCACGGAAAAATAAATATTTTTAGAGAGAAACACACATATTCATGTGTTTGCATGTTTATTTTTTCCTCACAAATGTATTTTATGAAATAATGTCAACATATAAAACTAACATGAATTTAATTCTAATCAAATTAGAGGAGCTTCTATAAACACCTAATACTCCTAAAACAATTACTAGGGACAACTGGGTCTAAATATGTAAAGTAAATTAATAAAGCAAACCAAACTACAATTAGTACATAACATTTATTGATGTATTTTATACTGTTTGTAACTTGGTCAGTTTTCTGCACAGCCAGGTGAAGATGTGAGACTCACAAACACACACCGTTACACCACCTCTTTCCCACCTGGTGTTTGAACTGAGATGCTCAGCTGAAGATGCAGTATGTCTGCTATTAAACATGTAAAGACGATGGAGTTAAATGTACATGTTTAAACAGTTTATCTGGCCTGCCTGCAGTTAAAATAATAACGGATAGCACTGGAAACCTTTATGTACCTTAATTGAATATTTACCTCGTGTAAAATGATGGCATGTGCTTACATTTTCTGGGGAATTCCTTTTTACATTCTGCTATTATATTTTCTTTAGGAGTATTTGTGTAAATTATCCCCCTTAGTGCTATTTTATCTCCAGCTTCTGTTATCCTCATAAAGAGCTTTATTGGTGTTGTCTTTAGTTCACTGGATAGTCGGCTGTAATGCTTTGTTTTGAATTCCTCTAAGAACCCATTCACATTTCAGTCATATAAAAACACTTAATAGCTTGGAAAATGTGTTTTCCCAGCAGTATCCCCTGTGAATCTTTAGCCATGCTTGTTTTTCATCTCATTTCACTGAGGCATTTTTAACACCCTGTGATAAATCATCTGCATTAACAGTCCAGATATATGACTATTATTACCATTATTTCCACCTCTGTGTTGTGTGCAAAAAGACATGTACAGTAAATTTGCTTTGTTTACATGAATTGGCCCTTTAAGCGTTTTTCCCTGTCACTGTTTGTCCTCACAGGTGTATCGAAGGTTGTGTGTGTTGGTGGCAGAGATGTGTGTTCGCAGGCCTGAGGGGTTGTCTGTTATCTTTGGTTATCTAGCTGTATGAGTGGCGTACATTCTTCATAAAGCTAGATAACCGAAAGTAACAAGAATCCCATTACACGCCTGCATGAAGGAAGAAAACAAAATGAGAAAAAAGCATGAAAAGAACCAGCGGAGAGAAGTGAACTCGGACGACGGAGGCTGCTTTTCTATGGCATGAAGGTATGATGCTGTGTTACATAAGGGGTACGTTTAAAGGGGGGGGGGGGGGGGGGCGCTGTCTTACATGTGCACTAAGGGTAACAAAGACAATCAATATTTGGACTACAATAGCAGAAATTATTATAATGTTCAGAAATTACACACATTTGCCTGTAGTGATGAGGTACTGCAGTGTGGATTTTTTGACTGGTTGACAAGACAACACGCTCTACATTAAACCATTGTCAATAATATGAAAAGAAATCTTGGCCTTCTTCTTTCCACAAATGACATCCCATCGTCTTAGTTTAAATTAAATAACTTGTTTCTGCCCAAACATCTTATTACAGCAGGAAATGCTTTAAATACAGGAAGCAAGATTAATTTCACCCTGAGGATTTTACATTAAAAATGATGTGGCACACTTTTAAGCTTCTTTACTTTATTAAGATAGCAAGGATTTGACCACAATTTGTCTTTCTGAAGGCAAGTGGTATAGTAACATCTAACACACACACCTCAAACCTGGTACTGGTTCATGATCAATGACATCATCAGCTGCCTCTGAGATAATGAAAACTCAAAATGATTAAGATGGCACAACATTTAAATTCATACGCACAACAAAACGTCATCATCCTTATTCTTTGCAGGGGCTGATCACAGCCTGACGTTCACACACTAAGCAAACAGTGACATTTTTGTTAATAATGTAGTGTTTTTACACAAATATTTGTAATATTTATGGTCTTTAGCTTGTTGAGTCTTGTCCGTTTTGTTGTACTTTAGGCCTCTCCAACAGATCACAAATCAAACCTGGTTTCCTATGTGGATAACAGGGCTTTCGCTGGGTGGTTTAGTAGTTTTGTCCCTGACAATCTTTGTTGTCCCATATTTTTCTAGCAAATGTGAATCAGTGAAAAATTCATAAATCTGCTTCAATTAGCAGCCATTTCAATAATAAAAAGGACTACTGGGCTTGAAACACTGATTTGATTTTTGTCATACTGAAGGCATCTCTTTTTCATCCTTCCTCTATCTCTCACACAAACACTAGACATGCACAGCACACACACACGCACATAAACACATTCACGTGCAAATAGTACACTCAGGAATTTTTTTTTTTTTGTCAAATTGCATTTTGTTTTGGCTAAGAATTTGGCCCCAATCTGTTTCTAATTAGCCTTTGTTGTTTCAGCAATGCCAGATAATTAGCTAAATTTTAGATTTCTTGCCTGGGTCCTTTTTTAAGAGGGAAATCTGTTGTTGTAGTCGTTAGATGAGGAATAAACCATATAAGATTGAGACATGGAGCTCAAGCCCATGTATCTCCCTATCACCCTCACATACAAGGCTGTTTCATATATTGTACTGTAAGTACTGTTTTGGAACATGAACACAGAAATTAATCTAAATTCAACTGAGAGTTACAGACTAATCAGTTCTTGGCTTTTTCCCCCCCACACACAAAGAAAAGACACACAACCATTTACACTATTTTTGGCAAGTTTTAGAGTCTGGACCATACGTTTCGTTCAGGCGGATAATGCGTCCGCTCTGTGATTTTAGAGAGCGTGTTCTATAGAGGCAGTCGTGATAAGAGAGGTGAATCAAAACAAAGAACACCACGAGAGCCAATTAGCAGCACTTTGCCATCATTTGGAGCATCTCCACTCCAGTTAATGCTCTTCTGCAGCTGACTTTCTGCTTTTCCTGCTTAAGAATAAAATGGACTTTGTCATGAACACTGCATCACTGAGGCACTGAGGGAGACAGTGTGTAGC
Organism: Ctenopoma kingsleyae; assembly: GCA_032353495.1. NCBI lineage: Eukaryota > Metazoa > Chordata > Actinopteri > Anabantiformes > Anabantidae > Ctenopoma > Ctenopoma kingsleyae. The sequence continues at coordinate 7,796,672 of JAUBNQ010000003.1, forward strand.
ATAACTTTGTTGAGCCTAAATACAATCAAGGAACAAGAAATCGAACCTCTTTAGCCAGTTAGTTATATTTTTAAACTGTATTTTTATGTGGAAAAAGGATGTCTATGTCCAAATGAAGTAGGTTACAATCTATTTTTTGTTGATCACACATGTTCACACGTTTTTTTGCACCTTAAAGTGACACTGTACTTTCTCCACTCACACTTCCAACCATGCTTCTTTCTTTTCTACGCCGTTCCCCTCGTTCATTTAATTGTATTCTTTTCATTTTTTTCCCAGCTTGGATTCTCAGATGGTTGGTTCTGATTTGTATGCATTTGCATAATGAATGTCATTTGCATGCTCAGGGGCAGACCATACCATCAGAACGGCTGTGTTAGTTGTTTGTGTGTGTGGTGTGTGTGTGTGTGTTCATGCATGGCCACGTGTGTTTGTAAGTGTGCGGCACATATTAAGCACATGTAAATTATATGTTTTTTACACAAACAGACCATCACGGGGTGTTGTGTTTCGCACCCACACTGTAGAAACACTTTGTTCTTTCTCTCCAGCATGTGAATGTGTGCGACTCTTTGTCTGTCCATGTACAGGAGAAGTGATTTTCTGTGTGTGAAGCATGTAGGGCAGCAATCTGACGACCATGCCTCTTTCTGTCTCTCCGCCTCTCTTCCCTCTGTCTTGGTAACCGTACAGCAATGCACCGACTAGAAGAATAAAAAATAAGAGACTCCCTCCTCAATCCCATAATCCTCCTCTCCTCCGACCCCTCCCTTGCCAGTTTGTCCTCCTCTCCCACATGGCAAGTCACAGTCCTGCCACCATCTTAGGTGTTAAGACTGGCACAAAATGGCAGCTGAAAAAGGGGGAATGTGGATAGCCAGTGCTGCACCTTCCCCCACTTCATGTTGGCCCCGATCCTTTCCGCGCCATTGGTTGCCTCAAGACAGTGTTAATTACTGCCAGTGTGTTAATTGTAGAGATCGCCCCAAGAGACATGCGGGAAGGGATGAGATAGGAGGAAACCGTGGAGCCAGTGGCTTTTGAGTGTCGACAAGCTGGCATTTTTAGGGGCAGCTGCGGTTCCTGCGCTGCTTTCATCGTCCCCGTCGTCACACTGCAGATGCTCACAATTTTGTGGATTTCTGAGATGCTCAGAAAACTCTTTCGACTGCCTACTTCTGCAACGTTAGATTATTCCACGGGCTTTGAAACACCTACATGCTCCCTTATATGCACAAGGAGCCATAATTAGCAACACGGTAGTCTTCATAATAACACTATCACACACAGTCAACTTCGTCACGTGCAGTGAATTTAGTGTTTTAATGTTAGATAGCACATTGCCATATGAAATAACAAAGTCATTTACATTCAGTGATATCTGAATCAGCAGTATCTATGCCTTCAAATTTAAATGGAAAATACATGCCATGATGCCAGCCATTCAGTTTTGAAAGGGTTTTACAAGTCCATGAAATTTCATTAATGGAGCATACAGCCAGTGTGTTAATGGATAACTGTATAATTTATTACTCATAGTATTAACATTCACTGATTACTGATTGAAATCCAATGCAAAACTTCAGCTAGTATGAAAACATGAAAAATCAACTAATCTGGTTGTAAGTTTTCATACAAGTGGCAATGTTGATGATCTTTAAGCAGGGATCCTGAATTTAGTGTCTCTATGTCTCTAACTATGTGGTTTTCTGACAAGACCACTCTCACCACTCTCACCAGTAAACAAGGGACCCACCTATAAGTGCAAGGAAGAAAAATCTTTGAGGGAATGAGTGAGAAACAAAATTAAAGGAGGAAAGAGGGTAGGAAGGAGGAGAGAGGAGAGGGGTGGGGCAGACAGACAAGGAGAGGGGAGCCTGCGACAGTGAGATCTCAATAGTGAGAGGCCTTCTTTGTGTTTCTGTGTGAGGTTTATTTTGGGGGGTGCAGGGGGCACTAAGAAACGAGGGGAAGAGGAGAGGGTGGGGATCCTACCCTGGGCCCTCAGACAAGCGGCACATTGTCTTCCCCAATGTGTGGCGGCACTTGTGGCGTAACGCCATTATTTAGGCCAGTGGAGGGAACGAGGGTCTGGAGACCAGCTTAACCAAAACGCCAATTAGAGCCGGATCGTCCTGATTAATGGATGAGGGAGATTGGTAAACAATGCCGGCCATTGTTAACGTAACCCTCCCCTCCTCATACACACATATACAAACTGCTACCCCACTGGTTTCTTTCATGCAGCAGACTCTCCATCCCTACTGCCGCAGACACACACACACACACACACAATTTGTCTGTCATGCCAGCGCTCCAAGGCCTGCCATTAGCATGCTGCTCAGGGTTTTGTTGTTATAGTTTTTGCATCCTTACTGTAAAGTTTGAATTGATCCTCTTATATAAACATGAATAAATATGAATTATCCTTCCATTGATAAAAAAAATCATTATTTTCAGTAAAGTACTAGTAAGAAGGGTGTAGAAAAAAGTAAGTACAATTTGTGAAAAGAAAGTTTACAATTACTTGATAACATTTTAAAATCAAAAGCTAGATCCTCATTTATTTAACATGCACATACAATTTGAAGTGTAATAATCGAGTCACTAAAATTTCACATTGGTTGTACATGGGACTGAGGCTTCTTTCTTAAAAGGCAGTGCTGAGCTTATATGTTAATCACACACCATGCGATGCTTGGCTCTGCATTTCAATACGTCCTACTTTATTGTTTTTTTAAGCATATGCACTGAATAATTAGCCACCACATACTCCAATCAGGGGCATGCCAATGTGGGGTTACTATGGCAACCTCATCAGTTCATACCCCCCACTCCCCCACCTCCCTTACCCCTTCCACCCCCCAGCTTCTCCTCCTCCTCCTGCCTGGCAGCAAACAGGACGGAGAAAAATAAAGCGTGGGAAAAACACTTTGGTGGCTGAGACAGTGGTGGTGGGGGTGAGGAGATGGACAGGAGAGGAGGAGATGGTGCTAGCGTTTGGTAGAGCAGCTTGTGCCTTGTTGTTTTGGAGTTGTTGTTTTCTGGGGGTTGGAGGACATATTTGACTTGGGTTGATTGTGTGTGTCTGTGTGTTTGGTCCCTCTGTTATTAGTCTGCCATCTATGGGCAGTGAATGGGAGCTTACAGTAGAGCATTAGAAGCCAATACAGTAAACACTAGCACACAGCTTTATGATAAATTATGCCTGGTGTATCTCAGAGATCCACAAAAATCAGTCAAAATCTGCCTGCAAACCTTTCCCTTCAGCATAGGAGCTTCTAAATGGATGTGTTCACTGCAAGTAATATGGGATTTTTACACAGCATGTTTGAGCATTTAATTAGGATGGTTTTTTTGGAATCTATATATTTTATAGTCTTCAGTCCACTCTAAAGCCTAAATGAATTGTTTACTCCCTACTTTGAATAAAATACATTATTAAAAATGCATTTTGCTCTGTTTTAAAATCCTCCACATACGGTATTATCAGTAAGGAGTGAATCCAAAAACTATAGGTCTTATGCTGGCATTAGTGATAAATTATGTTTGGATTATATGTTTGGCATCAATGCATGTTTTGTCTTTTAGATGCATATTCTGTACATAACCATTGTTGAGCTTTATCTTTTAACATATTCTCTTTGTCTTCCTTTCAGGTATCTGATTAGCCTGGAGTTGAGAACCACCCCATCTTTGGTCTAGTCTGGTGATGCCCATTTCCCACAGGACTACATCACTGTTAACTGCTGTTTTAATACTGGAGGACAATTTTTAAATGCATGATTTCAGCACAAGCAGCTGTCACTGACGACCTGACAATGGACAGTTAAAAGTGTCAGGTCAGTGGAAATATAGGTTGTTGTTGCCGGCGGCTGCAACACAACATCTTTATCTGAATGACTATAGGAAGAAAACAAGGAGACTGTGAATCAAGAGGACAAACTGAGCTGTCGTGAAGCTGAAACTGAACGACAGTGAGGTGGATTTTCAGTCTGTGTTGTACGCTTCTCTTGGGAATCACTCTGCATAGCTGTTTGGGAAACATCTGTGCTAGAATTTCATGTAGGTCATATCTTAGATGACAGTCTCACTCTCTCGCACACACACGCACCATTAGATAAAATAGTGCACAAATTGTAGTTGTGGTGTTTCAAATGTGATTCAAATTATTAATTAGTTTAACATTATAGTCCTTTAGGGTAGATGTTTATGTTTGAGTAGAAATCTTGAATTTGTATTTACGCATATTAATTTTTAATTTCCTCTCTATCATCTTAATAGCTTAGATAGTAATTCAACTTGTCTCATGTAAAACTTGATATTTCAATCAAAATGTCGACAATCTCTGTTACAATTCTTTTTACAGTGCAATATCACAAATGTTTTATAGACTGATGCATAAAATATGAATCTTACAGAAAATATGATAGACAGTGTACAGGAGTGTCCAGTAACTGTGAGTGTACAGGTGAGTGTTTATGTTTAATATTTGTTGCTAAAAAGGATTATTTTTTAAATGCTAATCGATTTTGATTGAATGCACTGGTGGGAAATATGGTTCTTATGTCGTTGTAAAAGTATTTTGTGATTATCAACATCACAAATTATTATTTTGTATTACTTTACAGCAACCTTTTACAAAATTGTGTTGTATTCCACTTGTATAATATAAACTTTTATTCCTGACAGCAACTATCACTCCAAGAAAAACATGTTTGTGCAGTCAAAGCTATATAATGTTTATATTTTTTATCTATGCAATAGAAAATTTGTAGGTGATATTAAACTTGCACTATTAGTTAGTACTCTATTGTTATGTTTGCACACTAGCAGCTAAATGTACGGGTCAGAGAGAAATGTGAAACGCTGTGTTGTTACTCTAATGTGAGCACAAGTGCAATGTGCGTGTAGTGATGTTGGTGAACTGTGTGTTTTAGTTGGTTTATATAGAAACAAAATGTAGTCTGTTGATTTAATCAGGAATTGCACTGAAAGTCTCAGAGACTCAAAACTGTCTTCCACATGTAAAATCTGCTCCTCTGACAGTGTAACTGTAAACTACTTGAATATACAAGATTTTGATGTAATGTGGAGATCCTGGGAGATCCTGTGAATATGTGCAATGGATGTTTTTTTTGTTATTTTCATACTATATAGAGGAAATTATATGTTTGTATTATTATACACGGAACTATTTCAAGCTTGATTTGCACGTGAGCTTCTCTGTCCTTACTATGCAACTATTTCTTTCTTTTGCATGTATAATCAATAAAAGTATTAATGTTTACATTGAGACAATACCTGCCTGGATGTAGATTTATTGTCTACCTTTATGGTTTATAATCTCCTTTTTCTATGCGTAAAGGTTAAACATTAAACTCAATGTCAACTCAACCACAAGGATGAAATAGTAGAATAGTAATCCAAGTTTTGGCAGTTAAGTTGCATGAAGCATTTTAAAAACTCTCTGTGAATAAATAATTAAAAAAAAACATACATGAAACATACACTTTAAATTGCTCTTGCTTAGTTCACTTGCTGATGTATAGTGCTGTAAAAAGTATCTGTACTTCCTGATTTTTTTTTTCACACCCAGGCCTGATTACTGCCAGACCTGTTGAATCAACACATCACTTAAATAGAAGCTGTCTGACAAAGTAAAGCATGATAAACAAAAATCTCAAAAAGCAACATATCAAGCTGGGATTTAAAGAAATTCATAAACAGATGAGAAACAAAGTAAATAACACGTATCAGTCTGGAAAAAGGTTACAAAGCCATGGTGAGAGTCATTATCCACAAATGAAAAAAAACTTGTGAACAGTGGTGAACCTTCCCAGGAGTGACCGGCCTACCAAAATTACTCCAAGAGTACAATGACGACTCATCCAGGCCGCACTCGCCTGAGCTAAGGTCAATGTTCATTATTTAGCAATAAGAAACAGATGGGGCAAAAGGTTCCAAGGTGAAAGCCACTGCTGACCAAAAAGAACACAAAGGCTCATATCACATTTGCCAAAAAACACCTTCATCATCCCCAAGACTTTCGGGCAAATATTCTGTGGACTGATGACACAAAAGTTGAACTTTCTGGAAGGTGTGCATCTCATTACATCTAGCATAAAACTAACACAGCTTTTCATAAAAAAAAAAAACATACCTACAGTCAAACATGGGGGTGGTAGTATGATGGTCTGGGGCTGCTTTGCCGCTTCAGGACCTGGATGACTTGCCATAATTAATGGAACCATGACTTCTTGTTGTACCAGAAAATCCTGAAGGAGATCAGTTCATGATACTCATCAAGTGAACACTGGTAACGCAACAGAACAATGGTCCCCAACACACTTTTATCACTTTGCTTCACTTTGACTTACAAGGATGGAGTGTCTTGCTCAAGGACACATGGGCTAGGAGTCTGGGCTGGGATTCGATCCTGCAACCTTCTGCATCCCAGTCTGATGCTTATCCCATTGAGCTACCAGGCTACCTGACTAAAAAAAAACAATATTAAGATTTTGGAGAGCCCTGATCAAAGCTGGACTTAAATCTGACTGAACAGGCTGTTCAAGCTAGAAAACCTTCCAATGTGGCTGAATTAAAACAATTCTGCAAGATGAGTCGGCCAAAACTCCTCCATGGCGATGTGAAAGACCTATTGCCAGTTATCACAAACACTCGACTGCTGTTGTTGCCATCAAGGGTGGCACAAGTTATAAGGTTTAGGGGGCGATTATTTTTTTCACGCATTTTTTCCCTTAATAAATGAAATCATCGTTTAAAAACTGGATTTTGTATTTAGTCGGGTTATCTTTATGTACTATTACAATTTGTATAATGATCTGAATCAGTGTGAGAAATATGCAAAAAAAAAAAGAAAAAATCAGGAAGGGGTCATATATTTTGTCTTAGGTAATGAGTAGGTTTTAGGATAACTAAGCTTTTTTCTTTCCTTTTGTGACACAAAAATGTAAATAATCGCACGACAGAGTCCTGTAGTTATGAAATGACACTTGCAAAGTCATATCAAGTATAGTGCTTCATTTACAGAAAGATAAAATGAAAACAGTTTTAGAATGAAGTTCCTCCTTCCTAGATGTGACGAGGATGAATTCACAGTGAAATCTGCTTCAGGTGTACATTATCATGAAGCTGTGGCCTTTAAAATAAACCATCTGCTGCTATTAATGGATTTCTGTCATTTATGAACAATCAGCCACTGTGTCTGCACTTTTTCACAAGCAACCTGATCCATAGTCTTACACGAGTTTCTCTCCTAGATGTCATGCACAGTCCTGTACTATTGCAGTGCAGGACTGCCTCACTCAATGCTGTTTCACTGCTGTTTCACTATTGGGATAACCTGCTTCCTCACTTTTATACCAAACTGCTCTTTGCAGGTCTGCAAATAAAAGATTAGGCTTACTTTTGCCCTCAGTCATTCATACGTTTTAAACTTGACCTCATGGCCTGATTATTCTGCAGTTTTATTTGGCAAAAATACTTCTCATGTGGGCAAAATTCAGATGCATCATTACCCCCAATTTTGTTTAAATCAGATCAGTGTTATATATTTTATTGTGTTTGATGGAAGGATAGATGCCCTAAAGAAATGAAGTCATTCTTTTGAAAATAAGAAATGTATTCTTTGCTATTTATGATAATGCTATGCTAATAGCAGCTCACTGAAGATGACTTCTCTGGACTAGACTGGAGAATGTTAGATTAGATAAAGTTCATATATTAAATAAATAAAATACGAGAGCCATCTTTGAGAGAATGATTTCTCTGTTTTTAAGATGGCATTCATTTCTGTATATGAAAACTTAACAGGAACTGTTCGGGTCAAGTGGGTCCATTTGTTTTAAACTAATGTGTTATTCATTTGTTTAAATTTGAGTTGACTTCATTTGCTTTTATCGTGTATAATAACTATGTTGTTTTACAGTACTTCATTTATACTAATGTAAATGCACAGACATGTATTTGAGCAACATGCTGCAAAAAACCCACCGACAATGTGGAGGTAGAAACACTCCTTTGGTAAACACAGAACACATTCATATCAGCATTACTGATCAATGTTTACACGCGCTGTACACTTGCAGCTCAGAGGAAAATCCGAGTCACATCTGGATGATGCACTGTGTCTGGGACAGTGTGGCACAGCTGCTCTTAAGAAGGCGAAGGCCAGTGGATCCAGATGCTGTTGTGCTGCATGGATCTGGAAACATATGGAAGGATGCACTCCTTAGATCGCAAACACTCTGGGGGTGAAGGTCACATCAAGGTAAGAGGTTTCTCAGTTGCAGTTTCAAGCATCACAAATATGATATGGTGGTATTAGTCAAATGTCATCAAAGAAAAGTCTGCAAAAAACTGTCCGAAGCATACAATAAGGAGATGCTTTGTGTAGGAAAGAAAGGATAACTAGAGGATTGATGGAAATTAGCATGGATTGTTATTCAAACTATCCATCAACTCTACATCAAACAACAATAAAAGAAAAAATACAACTTATTAGTTAGTGTGAATAATGATAGTGATTAATGTGCCCTAAAGACATGTAGTGTAAAGTAATAAATTGGAATTTTAACACCAATGATGTTATATCAAATCATCAATGTGTTTGGAACTCGCCTAAATTGTATTTAGCATAAGAAAAGAGAAAAGTATGTGTTATGTATTATACTTTGTCTTGCAGTTGATGCCATCAGTGTCCATGTGTTTTAACAAATATGGGCTCAAATGGTTGACCTTTCCCATGCTTCTGCCATTATTCAGTTATGATTTGAGAGCTTAACAATTAATAGGTACTTTTAAATTAAAAGACACTAAAACACTGGGCAGTCATCACAGGAGGCGAATGTGAGCTCAGTTATTACTCTGAGGAAATAAAAGATGATCTTAAAGAGAAATTGCTTAAATAAAGACTGTATGAGCATATAAGTGATGTATGTATGTATATAAGGTTTCCTTTGCTGTTAATGGTCTGGACTCAGTGAATAATTGATAATGTCACCAATCAAAAATGTGCAAACAATTTCCAGGGTGTGTACCATGTTTATTGTTTGGTGTTAACAGGGTGTTGCTGTAAAAGAGAAGTCAACCTACTGTACCTTGTATAAAAAAAGATTTTAAAAAGACTGCCTAGTGGGACAAACACACAACTCTAGTCTCAGCTGTACAAACTATTCAGTGTGTTTCTTACAGGACTAATCAAAGCCATTTTAAATGTTTTTGTCCATTTACTACAAAATAAAAACATTTTACGTTTACTTATCGTCAAACTCTTGGTTATTTGAAGAATATTTCTAATTACTGCTTGGATTTAACAATAGATAGTAACA
>JAUBNQ010000003.1:7806124-7816663 GCA_032353495.1 Ctenopoma kingsleyae
GTTTACTTATCGTCAAACTCTTGGTTATTTGAAGAATATTTCTAATTACTGCTTGGATTTAACAATAGATAGTAACACTTGACTGGCAGTGTTTTAGAGTTCATTAACATGCCATTGTTACTTCAAGCAGAAGTACCACTACAGTTGGTGTAAACATGAGAATTCATAATGTGACATTGACATTGACTTTGAAGTAAAAGATAAATCCTCAATGAATGTGAGAAGGGCCATATGACGGGTAGACCCTCTGCTGCAGTCAGCGCCGCAGACCAGCCTCCAGACAGCAGGAAAGTTACGGGAACCATCCGATTATAATGGAATCAATAACAAAACAAAAGCTCATGTCTGGGAGGAAAATCGTGGGAAGTGCCGCCGAGGGCTGATTAGCATTCTGTATTGCGAGTCCCCGTAGGCTGTCTCCTGGAGCCCCCCGACTCAGAAGTGAAGAATGGCTGCACGGGAGGGGAGGGGGCATAGATGGAAGAGAGGTCGCAGAGGGCCAGACGGGGGATGCGGAAAGTCAAGGAAGACAGCTTCACAAAGACAAGCATGGTACTGAGAGGGGCAGAGGGAGGTGGTGGTGGGGGTTTGAGGCTGCCACCGTGAAATCAGGCCGTGTGAGGGAACTGGGTTCAAGTTCAACGGCAAATCCTCGTCTACATGGTGAGGTGATGAAGACAAAATGTCTCCCAAAGAATCCTGGCTGACTCCCCCTACCTCTGTGTAAAATTACATTTCTGAGAGGAAAGATAAAATTTAAATTGATGGTTGCTTCAGATTCCTTAATTAAATGCAGTTGAGAGCTGAAGATGGCACTTGCTTAATCTTTTACCCCTGAATCTGACTCTGAATGTCACATTTCTGAGCACAGTGGACACTGAACTGATTCAGATACACACAGATAGCCATTAAAGGAATGTTACAAGTAATTACAAGTAATAGATTAATCATTTACATTAGTGTGTAAACTGTCAGTATCAACTTTGTCTAAGAAAAGTGTGTTAAATTTAAGAATAGTCATCTATTCAGTTCTGATTCAGTTAGATATTATTATTATACTGTATATTTGTGCAACACTCCTCATATTTGTCTCATAATGTGCAGAATATGTTGTGTATCAAGGCTGCACTATGAAAAGCACCAGACGCCATAAAACACAGGATAAATAATTTGAGATCCCTGACCTGTTTGAGGTCAGAAATTATGTGTGACATGAAGAGATTTAAGGGACAATGGTCACTTCCTCCCAAATTTACCACCACTCTACACACAATTGACTTTGTGTGTGTGTTTGTGTCGGGGGCTTGGGGCAGGGTGAAGGGAGGGGGGTCCTCTGTGTGACCCTCACTGATGGCCTTTTAAATCCACAAGTTGTTTGACCTTTGATCGTTGCTGTTCAGAGTATTTGCAGGCCTTGGGGATTTCTCAAAGACACCTGTGACTTCCTGCTGTTTAGTTTTCACAGTGACAAACCCTCCTCATCTAATACCATTAGCTCTTTCTGAAACCGACCGTCAGCAAATGAAGAATTAATCAGATTTTACGTAAGTGAAGAAAACAACATGTAAAAATCCTTCTTAAGTAAAAATACAGACGTTGAACAAGATGTTGAACATACAGATGTTTACGATATCAAAAGTTAAAACACCCAGAAAATTGGCTATTAGTTGTTAATCCTGATACAAGCTGTTTTTTACTGCTTTATATTCTGTAGATAGTGAAGTCCTGTAGTTCCCACAAGATAAATCTGACAGGTTGTGAGATGATTGATGATGCAGCAAGAAAAAAAACTTTCCTTTATTCTTTTGTACTTCTACCACTACCCTCACATCAGACACAACCTCTTTGTATGTTGAACAGTTATTTAGATGAAATAATTTGAGGTAATTCACTCTTTGGTGGAGTTCTGAAATGTTTTAATGAGCCTTGACCAGATGCTGCTATTTTTTGTTACGGTCACACGCCAAGAAGTTGGGAAACAATTTTCAACAATAAATAAATGTTTATATTTTAATGCAAAAAATTTGAACAATAGCTAACTCACATGAACGCAGTGAAATTAAATGTACTGTGAGAAATGTTGTACTTAGTTATTTATTAGTTATTTGCCAGTAGTATAAACAGCGATAGCTTGATGTAATGTTAGGTTAGCTTTGAAGTAAAGACGTGACTTTATATCTCATTCTTGTGTTTTTTAATGCTTCCGTGGTCATTCAGCCAGAACAATATAAGACCAACTCAATGAAAGTAAAAACTGAAGAAATGTTGTTTTTTGCAAATGTCAAATGTCAGATAAAAGTTCTTTAGTACATTCCTAAACTGTAGAGCCAGAGGTGGAGGTCAAGGCTGTATAAAGAGGTTGTTGACCTGGTGACTTGCTGAGTTTAACCTCATGACCTCTTTCTGATGAGAGCTCAGAGGTCACGACTCCAACGACGGCCAGACAGGAGGACGAAGCGTGTCATCCATCCCCTGCAGCCTGTGGAAAGTTATTTCCACATGTGTGCTCAGATGGACACACACAGAAACCAAACAACTTTTTTTTAAATACATGCAAGTATGCATTTACTGTTGGGAAAAACAATAGGCACAATAATATCCCACAGGCTTATAAACAATCCCCTGACATTTCCTTTTGTCACATTTAGCTCTTAAATGTGTGACAAAGATCATGCATGGGAAAACTCAGTTGAACCTCTCTCCATGAATTAACATTGTCTGAAGTTTCTTCCACTGTCTAAAAGTCATCCACTCACTGGTTTCTCACAAAAACAGTCTACTGGGTTCTATTGAACATTTTGTGAATTATCCCTCAACTTTCTCAGACCATTGACAGAGGGGCGCCGGGCTCGATGGGAAAACAGTATAGATTGTGATATAAAACCGATCCATCCAGATGAAGACACAGGCACAAAACATGGCTAGAAATCAGCCATGAGTATGTCGTGGCACACTGGAGGGTCTGACTGCTTAATTAGACATATAAAAAGGCTGGGTCAGACGGAGCAGACAGGCAAAGAAAGGCAAGTGAGATGAGGCCCTTCAAACTGTCTGCGTCACACTGTGGGTGTGTGTGTGTCTGGATTGTGCTGTGAGAACGTGTGTACGGTGTCGTTTGCATGTCTAAGTCTTAGCTCTGCAGGTCTGTGTTTAGGAATGTGTCTGTCTGGAACATGTGTGTTTGTGTAAGTGTGTGTTGAATTAACGAATTAACACATTTGAAGTGTTTTGTGATCCTTTTCTGTGATGAAGTGTAACACACCTATTCCATGAAAACAGATAAATATGATAACGTAAATCTATAAAGATGATAAAGGCTTTGGGATGTAGATTGAGATTCCTCCATGTGTATTTTAAACCAGGAGCACACATAAACTACACATAAGAATAATACATTTAAGTGCTAATTTAATCTAATCTAATTTAGATTCACATGAACATATATATATGTATATGTATATAAGTACAACTTACAGTACAGCGTCTTTGTGTTACATCTGCTTATGGTTATTTTGCCAGATTTTAATTTGTTGTTAATTGTTCTGAAAATGATTTGCATACTAGAAGGTCAAAGGTCACTCTTTGGTTAAACTGCTTCCAGCTAGTTCCCATATGCAACTGGTGAAGGGGGGGTGCAAGTAGGCATCTTTCTATTTTAAAGAGACTTCATCAGTGTTTGAAGGTGTGGGATTATACTACTGTACTGCACCATACTGTGAGAACAGTTGTGACTCCAGCAAAAGCTGTGTGACATCAAAATAATACATTTTCTGGGTGAGGTTTAAGATATAAAAATCTTGAGTGTGAAGTCAGAAAGAAATGAGATATCTCTAGCCCTTAGGATAATACACCTGAGTCCCTGATCACACTGTCAGTGGTCACGTTGCATTGCAGGTGATGAATGGGCCAGGTTTAACAATAACACAGAATGTTAAGAATAAAAATGACCATTAATCTGGTTCTGCTGCATCAATATTCAAATAAAAGTACAGAGCAAACGACTCAAAAGTAACACTGGTAACCACATCTAAGCAGAACCATTATACAGGTGAGTAGTGGATTATTTCAAAGCTCTGATTCACAGTGCGATATGAAACAATTTGTGACATGTTTAATTCAATTTAAAGTTAGACATCTAAGATTTCATGAACTTCAAGAACACAACTTTGAAAAAGCTGATTCAGTCAGATCCCTAAAAATCCCTCACTGTTTCAGTAAACAGCTAACATGGCCCCGTATGTTGAACTAATACAGATAAATCACATAATTGTTTGCCTTACTCGTGTCTCATTGTAGTAATAATACACTACATCATTAACCTACAATAACCCAATAGATTTATGTGCATTATTTAAAGTCTTTACAATAACCTAAAAAGCCAATCTGTCTTTATCATTTCAAATTATACTTTGTGTTAGGTGAATAATTTAAATGCTGAAAGAAATTATCCAACTCTGAATGCATTCAGTAATGACAGTATTAAAACTGTGCAACAGTAACAAATTAAAACCTCTCAATATTTACAGCTTTTTCCTGCAAGCTAACATGACATGCGCAGTTCAGATGGATTTCTCGCACTCTTCAACTTAATTTGTTGTCATATTTTCCCTCTCATTTCAACACAGCCCCCTCTGCAGGTTAGCAGATATGGTATGATTGTTTTTCAGTCCTGTTAAGGAGCTTTTATTGACATTTCAAGGACATTTCCAGCATGATATATCTGCCCTGCTACAGGGGTTTTCTCTGTTGTTTGAGCATTAATCACTGCACTGTGTATGTATGTTTGTATCTTCACATAGTACAGACAATTACACTGGTCAGGTCTCGACTATGTTTGAATCAAGACAGTATGAGAAATGTGTTTAAATAAGTAATTAATAGTGAAAACAAGTTAGAGCTGCTTATAACAATCACTTATTCCTACTCACTCACTGTTGCTTGTGAACAGACGTATCTCAGTCAGTCTGAACAGGAGTCTGTGGATGAGAACCAACTGGGAACCCTCCATCGCAGCTGCAGCTATTAGTTGTCTGTGAGACATACAGAGGAGGTCAAAGGTCAAATACGTTCACAGGAACTCAGAGCTTTCACATGTTAATGCTTCAGAGCAGCACAAGAAAAACACAGAGAGGTGATTATCATGTTGTCAGGACACTGTTACATGCGTCACAACCTCACATTTGACAGACATGTCTACTTAACTGGTGGTTTTGAAGGGCGCCAAAACTCAGAACATCCTTCAAAGCGATGTAAAAAATATGAGCAAACATGAATGACATGGTAAGAAAATTCTTATGATCTAATGAGGTGCAAAAATCATCAAATGCCACAAATATTTTATACAGTTAAGATCACTGAAATTGATTACTGTGTTATATACAATGTTTGAAAGTACATTACTTATTATCTTAAGTAAATTTCTGAGGTACTTGTACTTGAATATTTCTATTTGTTTCTATGCCATACATTTCAGATGGAATTATTGTACTTTTTACTCCACTACAGTACATGACTTGCATATGTGTGACGGTACCATTGACACAGATGTGTATGTTGGGACTGTAGAAAGACACAATGTCTTTTCACTGTCACTGGATATTTCAGCAGGATAATTCCAGGCCTCACTGTCCACATGCTACAACAGAGTGGCTTCGTAGACACAGAGTACGTGTGCATGACTGTATGTATGGCACATCATGTAGAGGAGACTCACACAGCAGTAATTACAGACTGCTGAGCAGCTGAAATCTTGTATTCAGCAAGAATATTCCACAAACTGCAAAAACTGAGCTTGTCAGTGAAAACACTGAAAATCTTTTCATTGTACCTTTGTCAGATAAATAAAGGTTCAAGCAAGTTAACAAATCACAGATTTTAGTTTTTATTGCATTTAGAAAAAAATCACAAATTATAACAACAACAATAACAACACATAATAGATAATATGGTTTGTATTTAAATTACGTGTATCTTCTAAAACAGTATTATTATAGATGAATATCAGTAAAATTGTTATTTAGCTCTTTAGGCTTTTATTTTTCATTACTTAATACAATGTGCTGATAATACTTAAGTAACACGCAGGAGCTGTTTTCTCATGCAAAATTTTGACCACAAGCCCATTTTGTGAGCTTAAATAGCACCAAAGTTATTAAGAATAATACCAAGGGACTTTAAGATGTAATCTCCACAACCTACATGAGGTTTGAGTCTTGTTGAGGACCTGCCGTCCACCATCTCACCCTCTCCTTATCCCCTATCATGTCGCTGCTGCTTGTTACATAATAAATGCAAAAACGCCACAAACATACGTAAAATAAAACAGTAACATCTCAGAATAAATTATTAAAATGTCACACAAAACATGACACACACAAATACCACATGAGTCTGTGTACAGTCAGATGAGTAATCAATGCTCAGTGAGACAGAAACATGCATGACATGAACACTCAACATCCTCAGGAGTTTTCACCACATGTTTCAATCACAGCAGCAAAAGCTGAATATTAATATCCATGCAGTCATGCTGTTGGTTCAACTTCAGTTCAGTGTGCCCCCTGCTGGAGCTCCGCAGCACTGCATGGACATGGATGGGTCTGGCAGCAGTAGCATCCTGATACATTTCTCCAACTTAAGCTGATTTTTAAAACTTTAAATAAATTTTGAGAAAGGAGGGCATTTTATTATGATGACCTGCAAGTAGAGTTTAGTTTACAGATATCATAATTCTCACAGAGCCTATCTGATTTTGATTTTTAACTGAAACCAGCATTCCTTGGCTTTCAAAGGCAAATCAGTAACCAAGCAAGAAATGCACACTATTGTGACTCCTTCTGTGACTTTCTGTAACTGTGTTTTTCAGAACTTACAGAGCTCAACTCTCTAAATTATATTTAAATTAAACAAACCAAGTACAAATCACTTTTTGGTTCAAACTGTGTTCAGTCGATTCTCAATGTTTTCAGTTATTTGTTACGTTAGATTCTGTACTGCAGAATGATGAGAAAACCCATCAGTGAATGATGCTCCCATGAACAGTTTCCCAAGCAGGCTGCATCCTCCATATTGCCTCTCCATGGGTTCAAATTATAATCTATTTGTCTCCGTGTTTTCACACGGCTGCCTGTCAATCAGTCCTCCCACCCCCAGTGCAAATTGGTGCAGTGTGAAAACAGCCACTCCCTGTGCCCTGTGGGTCTAATTGGCTCAGATTAAAGAAGCCATTATATCAGTGGAGCTGATCTGAGAGCTGAGCTGCTGACTGCAGGCAGCCGGCACTTTTTAATCATGCTGAGAAACTGATACAGCTGCATCCAGCTGCTGCAACTACCTCATCCACTCACTTTATAATTTAAATTTTTAATTCTGGATAGAGTAACTAATGTTATATAAAAGAGTAACAATGACTGTTTCTGAGAATGTAATTATAGTTTATGCCATTACAAGTGTTTTATTTTTGCTATTATCTGTCAATTAATTATTATTGTAATTCAGCACAATGTTACTGACAGTTGGTTTGATTAATCAGTTCCATGGAACCACTTAACTTTAAGCTATGACTCACTCCATGAATGATTTTATTTGAGAACAGACAACAAAGTAGAATAGAAAGAAAAAAAAAATACTTTGCATCGTCACAAAACTAAGAACTATGCAGCTGCACACAGTTAAATAACTCATTCGCTCCTTTACCAAAACTGATTTGTTTACACCAGAAATTTCAGGTGTCTGGAACATAACAAAAACCGTATAAACTGAATATTAAATTAGCTTATTATTACACCACTTTTTAAAGACAAAATATAGTATCTAGATGCTTACTGGAAATTCAACTGGTAATAGCCTATCACACATTACACATTAACAAGAAATTGCAGTATTCAGTGTGTTTGAGGTAGTTGAGAAACAGCATCACCATTTGTCCCCAGACACCACTGACAAATTTATTCTTAATACACTCATACACAGATTTAAGAGAACTTCCATTAAATATATCTGTTTATATTATGTGTTTTCATTATGTTTTATGTAATAAAAACAGATCATAATCATAATTTTAAACTGTCAATTAAGTATATCAGTACCATATGATAGCAAACAAAAACAAAATATCAAAATGCAAGAAAAGACTAAAATCACCTAGAAAACAGGGTTTACAATAAGAGAATAAGCAAAAAATAAACATTATGTGCTATACTGAATGTGTGATATAACAAGAAAATGCAACATCCACACAACGCAGAATTATGGTTCACTGTCTATTCAACATGTTGTTTTTGGTGAACAGATCTTGCACTGGGACTTGTATTCAAAAGGAAATGATGCCCAATTTCACCTTATGTTGAGCAGAGTGACAGTTACTTTCCTTAAAATAATGACTATACTGTATAATGAGCAGATCAGTAAAACCAGAATATTCTAACTCCCGTTCTTTCCCAGGTTTTGTAGTAAAGGTCACATTTATTACTTTCATAGGTATAAAATTTAATTCCAAAATCTGGTTTAAGATGTTCTTGTTAAGATCAACAGTAGGATAATATAGGTTAATTATATATAGTATATTTACATATGTGATCTTTTCAAAAGCTATAGGAAAAATGTCACGATATATTTTAAAGCCAAATTAAATATAAATCTTTGTCAGAGAAATGAAACAAATAATTTTGCATCTCATGACCTTTATAAGAGGAATGTAAACGCTAGAGCTGTTGTGAGAAAATTTACTACAATCTGTGATGTGTTTTGTGACTGTATACACACACTCACACACACTTTAATTGAGTACCTTAGTGTCTGAATGTTTGGGGCACAGCACAGAGCCCAAAAGCACAAAACACTCTGCGTTCGTCCACATTGGAATTCACCATAGAGAGACGCCACAAAGGTTGTTTGTATCTCAGTGAGCAGCGATGGTGGGGTGAAGGGTTGTGGGTAACGCTTACTGCTGAGGTTCCCAGCCAACTTGGCACGCCTTTTCAACTTCTCCTCACCCTTCTGTCTTTTCATTAGGAGGACAAACAGAATCTTGTGAAGTCTTGAACCAACTATCCAATTATTACTGAAACGTTCAGTACGAATCATCTTCTGTTTCCTCTGAAAACCTGGCAGCAGAGTCGTGTCAGCACGTAAACATGCAATGTGTTTATCCTAATAAGGACATTTGGAGGGTAAAGACACCATTATTTGATAAATCTGCTTGTTTAATCTGAAATTGAATCTCATTTGGGTTATAAATGTGGGATTTGGGGAATTTTGATAATTATGCTCTGATTAAAATTTTGACCATTTTGATGCGATATAAAATAGTGATATCTTTCATTTATTAAGCAAAACTTCCAAATATTTCCTGGATTCACTTTAAATTATACACCAATTATATTACTGCATGAATTATATCTGGTTTGAGATTGTTAATGATGCGAAGCTGTCAGTTGGGCTTTGTGAACTTGAGATGGGACTTTTATTTCCTGACAATTAATTGACTTCATGAGATAGTCAGAAAAAGATAAATCGATAAAAATATTCGCCAGTTCAAGTTCCTTACCCCACTGACACGTTACAGACTTTAATATATAAAATTCTTAAAATAACCAATAATACATAATAAAAGTGAACACTGTTTGCAGCTCTAACAACAAAGCAAAAATAATTACACTTCACTCTTTTTCATGCCCTGAAAGTCTCTCCACTCCCTGTAGTTCACCACAGCGGTCAATTTTGGGTGTTAAGGACCTCGCACTTGGGGTTTGGGGAGGTGGGCCCTCAATTAGTGAGCCACGTGTCCGTTGGAAAAAAGAGGAACTCCATGAGGAGTCCTTAAAGACTGGCCTCTGTTCTTTCTGCTCTAACCCCTGACCTCAGGGTCACAGGCCACAATACACTCCCATCTGGAGCTATGTTATCGGCTCTATGAGGAAGGGGACGGACACTAACCTTCTGCATTCAGGCCGAGCTGCATGAGGCTATTGAAGGCCTGAGAACTGCAGTCCAGCTCCAACAGAGACACTTGTCCAAACATCCACCCAGTTTTACTGAATTCAACATCACCCTCTGATCAGGTCTGATAATGTTGATCTGTGTTTTTTAATTAAGCTGGAACAGAAGATAGGAGGATCGCACGCATATACAGCACACTGGGGGATCTGCCTCAAACTGCAATCCTGTATTTCTGTCCACTGAGCAGCACTAATGTGGCCTTGCTTAGTGGCACATTGCTGGGAAAGAAACATGCTTCTCATTTACTTTAATATGCATGTGCTCTCACACATGTTGCCTTCTGCATAAAGACACACACACACACGCAAAACATAAATAATAAATATATATTTAAGCTGTACAATGCTGAACCTCAACTTACTATTACCCTTAAACCAGCTGTGGAATATATGCACAATTACTCCAGTAGTGTGCTTTAGTACAATTGTGAGATACTCTTTAGAGACAATACTGCACTTCACTACATTTAGTTGATAACGATTACTCTGTTGAAATGCATTACTAATCGAAATCTGCAAATAAATGATGTATTATTATAGG
>JAUBNQ010000003.1:7825391-7853818 GCA_032353495.1 Ctenopoma kingsleyae
TGGAGCAATGTTAGTTTGTTCATCAAGGGCAAGAGTTGGAGTAATGTTAGTTTGTTCTTCAAGGGCAAGAGTTGGAGCAATGTTAGTTTCTTCTTCAACGGCAAGGGCTGGGGCAACGTTAGTTTCTTCTTCTAGGGAAAGGGTTGGAACAATGTTAATTTCTTTTTCAAATATTAGGGAAACGTTAGTTTCTTCCTCAATAGGTGGCATCAAGTTAGCTCCCTCTTCAAAGGTTAGAGGTTCTTTTTCAACAGCAACAGTTGGGGCAACTGTAGCTTCTTTTTCCAGTGAAAAATAATCTTTAGGTTCCTCTTTAAGAGTTTGGGAAACTTTAAATTCTTCTTCAGGGGTTGGGACTGTAACTTCTCCTTCAGTGATTTGGCTAACTTTAAGATCTTCTTCAAAAGCTGGACCAACTTTATCACCTTCCACAAGTGTGGCAGTAACTATACCAGGTTCCTGTCCACTTGACTCTTCATATGCAGCCGTGGCAGTATCCAAATAGTCTCTGTAACCAGATGTCCTATACTCTATTTTGGTGGACTCAGTAGGCAACTTTGAGGTGTTTGACCTCTCTGGAGACTCACTGGTAGCTAAACTTACTCCAGAAACAAGGTTTTCTTCAGATGTTGTTGGGTATAGCTGTTTATCCTCAATTTCCATGGTGACCGTGTCGTCGGCTTCTGAGCTTGTACTTCCCTCTTGTCTAGAAATGGAAGACTCCCACAGTTGTGCCGCTGTGGAAAGGATATTGAAGCCCAGTTTGTCAATATTTTGTGAGTCAGTTGAGAGTGTGGGATCTGGAACTGCAGTCTGAGGCTCAGCAGTAGTGCTGCTAGCTGAAGCAGAAAGTGACGGGTGAATGGTGACACTGGAAGTAGAAGAAACTGATGTGGAGATGTTTATGGCTGATTCGATATCAAGGTCAATCTCTGGAAAAAAAACATAAAACATGCAAACCATTATGGTCCAGACAGAAATACTATACTTATAATTATCGTGAGATACAAATTGAATTTCAGTGTAAAATGACAGCAAAGTACTGCATCAAATTGTATGATTAATTTGGTACCAGCTTTTGGTGGTGCAGAGAGATTGACTTTGGAAATCACCATTTTCAATTTGTGTTATTATCAACTCAAAATTAAAACGTGCTAAAAAGTAGAAAAAATGCTGTACCTGCAAAAACCAATGGCATTCATGTGAGCCTTAACTGTACTTTAATAAACTTTGTTTATTGATAATTAGCAAATGTTATCATGCTAGCACTCTACACTAAGTGGCAAATATTATCTTATCATTACATCTGCTAAACATGAGCAAGTTAACTGCTGATGTTAGCTTAAACCATCACTTTCTTCTAAGTGTAGCCGACAGAATTGCTAGCGTGGTTGTTTATATCACAATGCTATTAAATTCACACCTTGAGAAATATCTCCAGACCCATCAAGAAGGGGCCACAATGAAGTTATCTCTTTGATGGTAGATTGGGTAGTTTGTGTACGAAGCTCAGTTTCCTCTATTGGCGACTGAGTAGAAAGAGACATCTGCACAGGATCTTCTACTGCTGACTCCTCTAGTTTCACCTCAAGCTCACTGTCAGGAGTCACTGGGGTCACGTGCAAGATATTCTCCTCTAGAGTGCTGTTGCTGTCTGTTTTGCTGTAATTGGCTTGTGATCTGTTTAAATCCAAGTTGACCTGTTGTACGGCTTGGGACTCCTTCAGACTCACAGATAGTTGTATGGAGGTGGTTGGAGGTGTGTCTGGCACTGTCTGGTTATGTGTGTAAGGGGCATAAGACAATTTTGGAGACTCTGTGGTGCTTTCAAGGCCAGATGAGTGAAAGGTGAAGTTCATGTTCTGGTGGGAGTCTGTCTCATTGTAAACATCTGAAAATAATGATGTGTTTTGTGGAAAAGTGAGGGTTTCTGTGCTGCTGATAGTGCTGTTCATCAGTGCTGTAGGATGCTGGGAGTCAGAGCTCATTTCTGTAGAAGATGAAGTTTCATCAAATGGCTGGAGGGGGTCCAGTGTCGCTGTGGTATTTGGGGGAGACTCTGTTGTGTCTGATATAACTGTTGTGTGTGTGTCAAACAAGTTTTCCTCAGCGGAAGGGCTAGATATAAGGGGAAAAGATTCAAGTGCACTTTGAGCTTCTCGCTCCACTTGCTCCGCATGTTGGTTCAGTTGCAGCTCTTGGTATGTTTCTGTAAGAATAACAACATCTTGTCCAATGTCTACAAGCTCTGTGGCCACATAGTCCATAGGAGAGTGGGTTGGATTTCTGCTGTCTGTAAAAGGCAGATAAATTCATAAGCTTTATTTAGATAATTTTCATAATAAGCACCACATAGACATCACTTTTAAATCACATTTATAAACAATACTGTACAATAATCACAACAGCACAACACTGTCGCTATATCCAGTGCATTTTGACATGGAATTTTAATTTTATATTATGCACAATACAGTTTTGAGACATAAAACACTAACCTTTGAAACAGTAAACATCGTGAAGGCTGGATGGCTCTGGAAAACCAGTTTGGTTGCTGAAACGGTAAAGGGTTTTAACGCCTGCCTGAGGCCCTCCACAGCGCTCTCTGGGGCTTACAATGGGGTAGCGGACACTGCCATCAGACAACCAGCCGGGGCTGCAACGGTCCAGACCTTCACTCCATGCCAGGTACAGCTGTGCTGTTGTAGCAAGCTCTGCCTGTGCAGCTCTGCAGTAAGACTGGGCCTCATCAAATGACAACTGCTGTGGGACAGAGTCGTGGAATACCTCTCCTATACAAACATAATATTTTTATAAAGTTAAAAGTTTCATTATTTCTTTTTACAGTATCCCTTAAGTCGGATCACTCATTGTCTCATAGTTATATGGCATAACCAATATAACTGGTATTTTTGATACAAGTACGTCTGTATTCTAGATACACTATTACATATATTGTCCACCAAATGGGCGCTAAATTTGATTTTCATCTGTAAATGTTCAGTTTATTGAATATCTTCTCAGAATATGTTTTATTATTCATACCATCAATTTGTTCCACATAACAGTAAACATCAAACAGATCATCTGCATCCATTGTTCCATAGTTTCTCACTCCTGGTTGCCCATCCATGTCTCCATAGCACCCTTCACGGGGCACTTGAATTGGGTACCTGCAAAAATGGGAACAATCAGCATTTTTTATATAAAATTAACCTCTTAAACTTTGTCTTTCTCACCAGAAAGTCAGTGATTACAAAACGTATGTGAAGTGCTCAAGAACAAATCCCACAGATAAATAAATTCTAGTGGAGGTTCTGTAAGGAAACATACCAGATACAGTATGTCAGGCTGATTTTGAGGAAGTGGCAGTAAATTAATTAACAATACATGTAGAGTAGTTTCATGAGAAGATGAAACCTTAAAAGCATCATATTGGTTTAACGTATTTTGTAACAAGCAGATTTACTGTGAGATACCTGACAGACTGGTCTGCCAACCAGCCTGCATCACACTGTTCATATCCATCATAATAAGCTGCCAGAAGCTGGTCAGGAGTGGCGATTTCTGCCCCGATGGCCTCACAAGCCCTCTGGGCCTGATGGTAAGAAAACGCATACCGGCCCAAGGCATCTCTATAGTGGAATACAACACCTAAACACACACAAAGTCGCATAGAGTAGTGACATACTCACAAATGTACAAGAACTACAATAATATTTTAGAAAAGCTCCCGGCACAATAGCATCATACTAATAAGAAAGAAACACATTCTTTGTATGTTCCTGCTTTCAAAGAGTCATTATATCTTATATAATGTATATATATATATATATAAAGGGTTTAGGGAAATTTCAAATGATTAAATTATGCAAGTGGAGTTAGATCATAAATTTCACCAAAAACTCTTATTTTGCTTTGGGAGGATTGTAGTTACAATAAGCAATAACATATATATACAGTATATCACTACACTTTGTGTTGTATCATTTACTGTCCAAAGCCTAAATGATGATTAACAGCAGTAGCATCATTTTCTTACCTTTGACCTTGAGTTGTACAAGGTCGCTGGCATCCTCCAGGCCCTGCTGCACCTCGCAGCGATAGTGACCCGAATCACTGGAGCGCAAATCTCCCAACCACAGAGACAAGTCATCAGGGGAGGAGGTGTAATTGAGCAGCGCTGCACGGTCTCGGTATGCTTCATTGACCTTCACCCTCTGACCCCTCGCCACCAAGATCTGTGTCTCCACCCCACCGGACACCACAGTCCACTTAACACGCGGTACAATAGGGGAGGAGGAGGTGCTGGTAGGCATGGAAGACAGAGCCACCAAACAGGGGATGGAGATGGAGCTGCCCAGCGGGGCGGAAACCGCACCTGAGTGGGGGATGTTCACCTGAAGTGGCTGGACATCATCTGAAGAAAAAAAAAAAGTGAACATACAGTGCATGAAGAACAAAGCAGAATAATGAATCACACCCTGACATTTAAAAACACCATTGTGTGCTTTGCTTATAACTGAAATTTTGTAGTTTGAGATACACAATCATAAATACTTTCATTTAAATTAAGCAATAATGGGGAAAAAGTGTACAAACCATAGGCAGATGGAGTTTGGGTGGGGAAGGCTAGAGTGAGATGGCAGACTGCACAGATAAGCGGAAGTATCTGGACATATCTATGGAGATAAAGAGACAAACAGGAAAAATTAACATAAGACACATTTTGACACAGATGAAGATTAATAAACTGTTCTCCAAGTAAACTCAAAGAGGGAAGAGGGAAGGACAAAGAGTCCCAGTTTCCAATTTCACACTTATTTAACCTTTAACAGGCACAGTTATTTCTGATACTGTAAATCATGACGTGTTGGTTCAGCTACTCAGCGAAACATGCTCCATTTAACTCAACACATTGATTATTGTTACATTAATGGTCACAACCACAATTACAGCTTCCACCTACTGTAGTTTTGTACATGCACATGACTGTAATGTTCCGTGTCTTCGTCATTTATCATTTGCCGTTTTGTGGTTTGCCGTTTTAAGTATAGTACTATGCAGACATTTTATACAGTTAAAATGTTTTGAATCTTATGCATCTCACAAAAACATCAGGGAGGAGTTTGCTCATAAATTAATTATTCAGCATGACCCCAAACATACAGGCAGAATCATAAGGAAATATCATCATGGACAATAAGAACAAGGAGTCCTGCAGCACATGGTATGGTATGATTTCAACATCATGCAGTCTGGGTTTCCATGAAGAGATACTGAGACAGCCTAAATCTAGAGAAACACTGCGGCGAGTTCTCAAGATGCTTGAAAGAACCACCTACCATTGTGTACACATGTTCTGCACCTAGCAGAACTGGTGCTGTTTTAAAACCAAGCTGTAGTCACACAATCTATAGTACTGTGTAAACAATACAGTTTTACCCTGTTTCTTACCACTGGTACAATGCTGTAGGGATTTAGATGTGGAGAACATCCTAGTGGAAAAGAGCATTTGAACCAGATGGACCAAAATAAAATCTTTGTTGAGATATTTTAGTTTGGACCAAAGTGGTGTAATTAATTTATTTAAAAGGGACAAATTGATTCATTGATAAACAGAATAAATGACAGAAGTACCATAAGATCCTAAAAATGTCATAGCTCAACAATGCAATATGAAAGAGCAACTTCTCTGGTTTTCAAAGGGAAGCTGGGAGACCAGGCTCCAGACCACAAGCCATTCATCACCTCCGAGAGCTAATGACACGGCATCTCAGCCCAGCGGCATCCTGCCAGCTCTCCATCAGCAGCCTGGCCCTGTTATTAACCCAGCAGGCATGACAGGACGCTCACAGCGACCTCACACGACCTCCTTTGGAAGCTATGATGTAGCTGCCTTTATAATTCAAAAATGTGGCACAATTTAATGTTTATATCAAGGTGATCTGAAGCTGATGACCTTCTCAGGGGACTTAATGAATGTCAGTGAAAAATCAATATCTTTCTTAATGCTACACTGATTATAATATAACAATGTATAATATATAACACACTGTGCTTTCTTTGCTCTGAACAAGTCATTGTTAACTGTTTGTAAATTGTCTCCATTATTAATTGTTTTATTTCATTAACCACTGCTCTACCTGCCTTTAATTGCCCCTCTGGAACAAATCAAGTTCTTTGAATTGAATTGAATTGAATTGAAAGTCCAGAGAAACTTCTAACAAAGAAGCTACAGATCAGTTTGACTGTTGCTGATGCCACCAACACAAAAAAACACTTCATGGGCAAATGTTTAATCCTCTAAAGAAATCCACAGCAAAACACACAGGATGTACTGTGCATGTGTGGCAACCTCATTCATTTCTATCAAGATGATAGCTCTAATAAACAGATATAAGATAGCAGTGCTGTATGTCTCAGTCATTTTGATGAACGTAGCCTCACGTGAGCTTCACAGCTCAGAGACATAGATATTCAACACCTCCCATTTTGCTGCATTCTGTAATGTGAAAGTCAAACCAGATCAGAGTCTCTAGGACGTTTAACAAGTACTAAAATCAACTTTTTTACTACAAACTCAAACTCACTAACTTGTGTCACATTAAATGGCCTCCTTTGATGGGAGAATAATTGTTGTCTGTTTCCTCGCCAGCTGGGTGGACTACACAGGGCTAGTATCACTATTAGTATTCTTGACAAGAAAACGTCTCACAAAAAGCAAGCAGTGGCCAGGAGGACAGCTGCACACTGTGCTTTCACTTCATACCAACTCCTTTACAAAAGGCTTCAGGGAAAATTAAAGGACACAGCACTGGCACACTTGCTTGCTTTTTCTCTTTCCTTTTTTTCTTTTCAGAGATGGAAAAGGAAGCTTTAAACCACTAACAATCTGTCTGGAGTAGGCTTTGTAGAACGAACGGCCATGTTAAGATACTACACACTGTTTCATATTGTATGGCTACATTGAGAGTTTGCTTATATATAGGTTTAGCTTGACATCACAGGAGATACTCCTGGTTGCTGCTGGCTAATTTGTGACTTGTTCATTGAAGTCTTTGGCTTCACTTTCACCCAGGCGTTCTGCGGCTCTGCTCTTTTCAATAAGAGTAACAATGAAGACAAGTCAAGCTAAAATCAATGCCACCCACTGCATTTACAGGTCTAGAAACTGCAGCCAATGCATTATCCACAAGCACAGATAAGTAAACAAACAGAGACTGACATGTTGATCGCCAATGGAAGAGGAACATAAAAATGAAGGTGAACTTTCATTGTTATTGCAAAATGCAACATGGAAAATAAAACTAGATGCGGAGCTTCTTGTCACTGGTGACTGAAAAGGAAAGTTTGCTTATTCTACAGTATCCTGTGGGTGGTCTCTGCAGTACTCTGCATCAAGTTCAAGTCAGGCAAACCTTGTCTCCACCAACAAATTGGAAAATGGCTCCTGTTTAGCCAAGCATGCAAAGACGGTTTAACTGATGTCAGATCTGTGGAGAGCTGGGCTGGAACTGCATTTGCCACTAATGAGTCTATGATAAAATACAGTAAAGAGCTCCTGAATGTACAGTAATTGGGTGGTTTATGCCTCTAATTTTATACAATTAAGCAGTTTTTTATTTTCAGATTTACTGACTTAAGACTATAGTTATATGGTCTTAAGTGGACAAAATATGCAAGTTTAGTATACTTAAACAAAGGTATAATATTCTCCACTTAATTTACATGTAACTTTTGTCTTATCCTATTGTAGAAATTAATTTAAAGCTGCATAGTAGTGTTTTGCATAATATTTGTGACATATATTTTGCTAAATTACCACCCTATCAGCCTCTCTTTTCCTTTTATATTCTATTCAGAAGAAAGATCGTGAGACCAAATTATTTGACAAATACATAATGAGAGAGCTTATTATTTTCCACATGTCAATGTCTAAATGAATATCAGAGTTCTGGTGAACAACTACGTGTTACGAATTCACCTTGGACACATTAAAAGTACATAAAGAAAACAGAACAAGGATCAGGTCCTGCTCAAACCCTTATCAACATCTGTAGAAATTAAATGCCTAAGACCAGATCCCACAAAGTCCTCTATGCTGATGACTCACTCATTCAACCTCCACTTCTCTCCATCAAACGTAAAGCCTCTACAAATCTGAGTAGCAGAAAGATTCATCCCAACTCCCAAACCTCAGTGTGCAGACATTTCCAAGTGTCTGTTTCTCAGCCAGACAACTGCTTTGGAAAAGCCACCCACCAGATCATTTCCCGCCCAACGTGCCCAACAGCAAGTCAAAGGACATTTCAAACAGACACCTGATTTCAGACCTGACTCAACAAATCCATGGGTGGAACACAACTGTGCATGGCTAGTGTATTATAAACCACACAAAGACACTTAGAGCATCAGCTCTAGGGTGACAGGAGATTATTTTCTGATCCTCATGTAACTTAAGGTGTGTTCAGGTGAACTCTGCTGCTTAATAATCATCATTTTTTGTTCTGCAATTCAGAACAAAAAAGCCTGGCAACCAGGTGTCTCCAGTACTTTGTATAATGAATCATCTGCGCAAATGCCCCCACTCTTGGTCCAAAGCAACATTCAGCACCTCATCACATCACCTTATGATATTAAGAGTAAAACTGGTATCAGTTCAGAAAAGACATAGTATCTTCTTCTGTTGCTCGACACTGAGAACAAACACTAAAGTATCAAATACAGGATTTGATGGGTTGTAACTGAATTATTATGAAAGAACTGGTGATAATGTAGACTATGCTTGGGCACAGCAGCGTGTCTAGTTTCACTTGATCCTGAAGCAAACAATGTCAACTCCATCAAACAGAAAACAAGACGTTTTAGAAGACTGCTATTTTCATCTCTTAGTTTTCCCTTTCTCTCTCCATCTCTTTACCTGTCCATTAATGGAAACCCACCTGAGCCCTGAGGTGTACCACAGAAAATAAACAGTAGAGGCTAAATGTGCACTTAAGACAAAAGGTTGGCTTCTTTTTTCCTCCAAGGCACAACAATGTCAGCAGCACCAATGCTTTCCTCTGAGAAAAAAAGCATTTAAAATAATACTAAAAGGCCTGGATCAAGTAAGGTTACCTGTGTACAAATGAAGGGGACTACAAATAAGTGTAGTTTAATCATCAGCCACACTTAAATTGGTTTTAGTTTCACGAAGATTGTCGTGAGAAAATCGTTATACAGCGGCTACTGCAGGGACTGAGAAAGAAGAGACTAAGCCACCTTAAAATGCTCTGCTAAAAGTTAACGTATGTCGATAAAAATGACTGCTGGCCACAGTTTGAGGACTTCCCCTAAAGACAGCAACTATTGCAATGCAATAAAGTGGTGATGAGGGTAATTTTCTTAAATGGTACTATAATTTAACATGACATTATACATGGAAAAGAACATGGAAACGACACGACCGCATCAACTGCCTGTCATTAACGCAGCAGCACTAAACCTACCGGATTGTTAAGAGCATCTCAGCTGATGGAGGATGATCTGACTTCTGCTGTTAAAAAAAAAAAAAAAAAGTATTTTCCGTCAGCTCCTCTCAGCTTGCTGCAGTGCGACTCTCCTGTCAGGGGGGGAAAGCGGCTCTGGATGCTCTGCGCAGGTAGATGAGAGCTGGGACCTGCCGTCGACTCTAATGCTCGGAGGGAAAAGGAGGGAGTTAAGAGAAAGTGCAGCCAGATATGAAATGTTGAACTGCCCACTTTTTCTCCCCACAGTCGGGATGGAGATGGCGCATGTCTGTCAAGGGGGATTGGGAGGGGTGACATCTAAACTAACCGATGTTATAGGCTATGAAGTGATGGCTGCACTCAGGGGATGACCTACATGTTTTTTTTTTCTGCAGGGAAACGACAAATGCATTGAGCGTCATTTGGACAAACCAGGCTGAGCATCTGCACGGAGATGCTGCTGCTGCAGGTACTGGTGTTGCAGCACTGTCACCTGTACTAGAACAACAACAGTAACTCAACCTTTCAACAGATCTCCTACGTCATTTAAGTGGACTATACTTAACTTTTTTAAATCACATTAAAAAGTTTCCATGCACCACAACTGAAGTAATGAGCAGTTTGCAACATCCTGCAGAGGAACAGACCCTGCAGAGCACACCCGCTGCTCCGTCATTTCCAGCTTCGGACTGCGTCTAATCAGAACTGCAGCTAATCTATCCTAGCCATTAAAGAACCCCATTCCCCCAGCCCAGCCTAAAAGGTCATATACCAAATGCACTACTTTCAAGTTGCATAAAAACACACTACATTTAGTATCTTTAATTTATATATCTTATAATATAATAATATGGCTGTACTAGTTTTGTCTGAAGTAACCAGCTCAAAAGGCTTGTACTGAAGAGCAATAAAGCCTGCATTTGTCAATATGTAAAAAAAAAAAAAAAAATCTAAGATAGAAACTCCGTACACCGTACAGAGGTGACATGCGGAGTAATGAGTGGTAATGACAGAGAGATGAAGGCCAGTGATGATGCGCTCACTACTTTAACTGCTCACTACAGCTGTTTGAAATGGCTGCACTCAAGCACAGTCATCAAGTCAAGTTAAATCTACAATATCCAATTTTCAATCAAATTCAATCCATCCAGGGCGTTAAATACTGACGCGGTGTCGACGCTCGTGGCGTTTTTTTAAATGCGCAAGGTTGCCTTTTACGTCAGTATGTGACGCCCGGGGATGGACCTTCTCTGATTGGTTAGGAGCAGGTACCTCGTTCAAAACCCTCTAGAAGGGAACATCTCCGCACTGTTGCCAGCGCTGTTCAGTTTATTCAGTTTTATTTATTGTTCTGTGAATATTTGTCATAGGATGCTTTGACAGCACGTTGCCACATAGTTAAGTTATGGAGCATAACTCTACTAAACACATTCCATAGAAGGTTACATATACTATATTATACGTATGAAGGAAAACAAGACACATCAGAAAGAGCAACAGAGGAGGAAATAAATAATAAAAAACAACAATAAAATCCAGAAATAACAAAGATTACTAAAGAAGAAGATTATTAGAAGACTAGAATATCATCTCAGTCATCATACAGTAAATTTCCAAACATGTCAGATGCTCGCTATTGGATTTTACCAGAAGATAAATAAGGTGAAGCATCATTCATTTTGTCCACAAACACAGTGGATGCTCTGTAGTGTCATCCTGTGACTGGACATCAGCAGTTGGTGCTGCACACTTGAGGAATCTGACACCCAGATACAAGCAGGGCCGTCTGGGAAAGAAATGTCAGAGAGAGCAGACAAAGATCAGAGGTGAGCTTCTGTCCGTGTTCCTGCTATGGCTGACAGTCACAGTGACCCAGATTAATTCAAGTCCAGTCAGCAGTTATGCTCGCTGTAAGACGTCATTCTCCCTGCTGCAGTTTGCCTTGAGAAGCAGTTTAGTACAATAAAGAGGAAGACTGTGAGCTTCAGAGGTGCTGGGAGTGGGGCAAAGAAGAGAAATTCCTGCTGATGAAGAGTATGTGAAATGGAAAGCTGTAAATGGAGCTTGTTAAGAATGAATCTTGAATATCAGCTTGTATTGTGAGATAAGCTTTCCATGTTAGTGAAACACTGGTGAGAGGCAGAGATTAGGTTTGACCAGTATCTCCATCATATCCCAGTGATGTGAAAAGGGTCTGACTATAGTTGACACTTAAATGAGATGTTTGAAATGTTTCTATGAAGTATATGCCAATAATTCCTGCAAATATTAAAAAATTACAAGTACGAAGGTTTTAAGGACTTTTATATGATACACACAGTATTCATTTTTTCCATAAACTACAGGTCTGAAAATTAAGTGAATTAATTAAACTATACATAAAACTCATAAATCAAGTCTGGATGAGGGAATTAAAGTCCACAGAGAGCAGCATTTTACTTTTTGAGGTTCCTAACTGTAACATACGTATTGAGGCCATATACGAGAATCAGCCGGGAGCCAACTAAATTAGACCAAACATAGTTAAACAAGCATGCACGCCATGCCTCCGACCTGCATACAAGCTAATGTTACATTTTCCAGCAGCCTTCAAACAACCAGCCTATAATTAGACACTATCATTATATTGCAGCTGAGCTTAGATCATCAAGTGAGTCAAGAGCAATACTCAAATTTAGTTCAAAAGTGTCTTCAGATGTTCCGGACATGTTTGGGTGATCACAAATTCTTCTGCTACTGCGAAGAGATCATCACACAACTTACGAAACTTATGCATTTCCAAAAATGTTTAAATGTGTAAATTCTGCATTTCAACATTGCAACTTTATCACGCAGAAAGACAGTGTCTGCCAAGAGATTATGCGTCTCTATATAAAACAGTTTATGGTACGTTTAAAGAACACATTACTGCACACTGTAATCTGACTTTTTAGATGAAGAAACAATAACACTTTTGTTAGTGAAGTGTCTGACACTTGCAGCCAACACTACCAGGTGGGATTCATTAGTTTACACAGCTGAGAGGCAAATATGACTCAGCTAAAACACAGAGCGCAGCCTGCAGTTTCTTTTTATGTATTCTTAATTCTGCTTTAGTCATGTTCAGTGGTTTCATTTATCTGGGTTACCAGAATTGCTGTCAGTTTACCACAAATTATAAATTACAAGATGGAGATCATTTAAATATTTTCTACCCTGCATACATTGAGAGGGCCACAAATGTGAGCTTTGTGTATGTAAATGGAAAAGCTAAAGACAAATAAAGAATTACAAACGTTCCACTTCACCAACCTTAACACTTCACCTTGCTATAAGCCCAAACTGAAATCCATACAACACTCACACAATGACAAGAAAGATGACCAGCCTATGAATAATTTTTCCTCCCATAAAAGCAAAACCTCAAAACCCTGTTTCCGCTGACTGGCTGCTTTTATTCCCTCTTGGATGCTGTGTGGCAAAGGCAAACTGGTTCAGGAGGGACGAGTCTGGGAAAGCTGCTGAACTCATCCACTCATCGGCCAAACCAATCGCCCGCCATGCTTTCTGCATGATGTTACTGCACTGACCAGAAATTGAGGCATGGAGAGCCACCGTGAAATTTTGACGCAATTGTGTGACACATCGTTTTTTGTGTCAGTGCCTTGAAGCGAGACTAGTTGTTTCTGCAGCTGGAGATCTGGCAACATGGTACCTCAGTCTTTTGGTAAATCAATCCTCGTGGTTGACCAGCGAGGAAAAAGAGCCTTCATAGGCTGCCTACATCGAACATCACAGATAAATGTACAGCTTAGACTGAACTTAAATAAGAATAATTTTATCAATGAATAAAAATTAATGATTATAGCTACAATTGGATTTTTAAGTAAAACTACTCTTTCTGTATAGAGTGTCAGCTTCTTTAAAAGTGAAAAAAACTATTCATCCCAGGCCGTTGCCAGAATGTTAGAAATATGGAGGCCCGAATGAGTCCAAATCTAAAGAAAACAAAAAATACAAAGACTTTTATAGTCACCAAAAAGAAGGGTAAGGGTCATGTTGTTAGTGGAAGGGAGCACAGAACCCTCTGCGGGTTCCATTATGTCATCATATCTGACTCGTGAGCCTTGGGGTTGCCTCTCAATTTTTGAAACTCTTAACTTCCTGGCATCCTTTTCATGATTGGCTCCATTGGTTGATGGAAACCTCAACGTAGTTGTTTCCTTCCAACATGCACTGATAACCAATTTATTTATAGATACCAAAAACACATATGATCAATTTAGAACTCACACGTTTACAAACCAAAACTGTTTTGACACAGAACTACAATGTTGGGTTTCACCTACTTTCTACTCAGACTGGTCCCTAGTGCTACCTGTAGTGTCCTAATGTGAAAGCAAATGCAAGCTGTAGTCTGAGTGTTGCCGATAGGAACACTATAGCACAAAACTAAAGAGAAAGCCTCCACTTAAAATAAATGCCAATTCAAAAGATTATATTATGGTACTTTTAGCCTGTGCTGACTAATATTAATATAAGTAACATGAGTATAATATATTACACTACTGTTTGGTGACATTTCTGCTATTGAGACTGCAAATATTACAGTGATTCACTGCTTTTATCGTTGGTTTGTGTGTTATAACATCCACAAAGCCACAAATCTGTATTTACTCCAGCCATTTTAAGTTGTTGGAAGACAAGTGAGGAAAACTTCAGAAGCTGCCCATTTGAATGTAATGACCCAATATTAGAGACTGAAGTAAGTGAACAATTAATGCTCCATCTGTCTACATCAGCTGCTATAAAAGTGTCATTTAATATTTCATTAGTGCATTTTCATAGATGACACTTGACCTATTATAAGACAATGTCCTCTGTGAACAGTGGGATGTGTATTAGCGACGATAACAGCACAATTCCTGCCATCTTTGTTTTCATCGTATAAATTGATTATAATCACATTCACATCAATTTCATGGTTCACTGCAGACAGAATAAGGCTGAATGTGAATGCTGTACACATAAATAAGCAAAGCGAACCATTAACTCTATAGTACATAAATGGAGAGAGTTTTTACTAAATATATATATTTTTGTGTCTTTGACAGCATAATTAAGTTTTTTTTCTCATCATGATATATCTCTTCATAGTAGATCATAAATTCAACAGGAAAAAAGTGCTGTGCCAGTGTATTAAAATGCCAAATGAGGTGAGTGAGAAAGTATCCAGTCTGTATAGTCTCCTCCCAGGCCATTTCCTTTTCCACTGTTTCCCAGACAAGTTGAAAGACAGAACCATTTGTCTGAAAGCTTTAAGTTTTGGACAGCAGCATGTCTGGGCTTTTGTAAAATAATATAACTATTTTCAGCCTTACAACTGATCCAAAGCAGCTGCAGTCATTATTATTGTTAATCCAGCCAATACCAATAATAATGCAACTTTTCCATAGCAGACTGTGTATCAAGTGTCCTACAGCACTAAACCGCAAGTCATTTACACTCTCAGAAACAGAAGCTACTGTTTTGTATTAACTTGCGTAATATCAGTGTCAACCAGAATTTACTGCTGTTCTCCTGATGCTGGCTTTAATTACAAACATTGGATGTTTTTAGAAGCCCTAAATAATCCATACCATTTGAATAAATATTATTCAAGCATCTGCATGTGGTTGGGAGCAAACTTTGCCAAATTACTGCATGTTTAAAGCTAAACCTGTAGTAGATTAAAAAAAAATCCTGTATGGCTTCTCTGCTTGTGAAGTATCTTAATTATACAGCAAAATACAATAGAATAAAAGTTACTGGTTTACATGTGACATTTATTCATAATATTAAAAAGAAGCTTTTACTGTAAGTTGCACATCTGTTATAAGCTGTCTTATCTATTTCACCTCCAAGCTCCAGTATTTGTGCTTGGAGGTATACAAGCATTTGTATGTTGCACCAGTAGTTTACAGTTCAAAAGCTGTACTCATGACACCCTGGCACGAGCATGTTCAGGGTCCCTGTGAAAACTGGATAGCACAATAGGCAGTCTAAGTGTCTCTGATCTCTCCGGTCAGTACCAGTAGGACCTTCGGTGCCTTCTGTTCTCCTGAATACCCAGTTTCTCCATGACCTCTTCCCCCAGTGTTTTCAGAGATGGCACATAGGTCTTTTCTAGAGTGTCTTCAGGACTGGTGTCTTTGGGACCATCTTTGAAGACAGAAATAAAAAGTAGTCTTATGTGAAAATTTAACACATCTTAAGACAAAAACATGTCCACAAACAAAAGGGTTAGATAAAATTCCAACACTTACTACAGCAAACACCTGTTTTATAGAGATTTTTATCAGATAATTGTAACACTATTCTGCATACTGCATCACTTTGAATGTTATTTTTGGAATTCAAGTTTGAACACGGTGGAAAAGCAAAAAAGCAAAAAAAACCTGCAGGTTTTATGTGCCGACTGTAAAGTGCACATGGAACAAACTGCATAAACTTTGGGTACTGAGAAGAACAGCGCTCCATCCAAAACACAGACAACCTTACCTTTCCATTGCTCTGGCACAATGCCATCCCGCCGCTCTACAACAGGTTTCGGGACGATTCGACCCGTCCTGATAGATACTCGCACTCTCTCACCCTCCTCTGTGAATTTCCACTCTATTTCAGTGGGCTTCCTGGAAGATAAATATAAATATGTCATAATCGGTCTGTTAAGCCATCAAAGATCAGGTGCATTTACCACTGGACACAATATTTACAGTAAAGCTTGAGATAACAATAGTGCAAGACCATTTCATTAAAAGACCATATTTGGCTGCTATACAGTGGTTAAAGTATTGTTAAGATCGTGACATGGCTGTTTAGGTGAACACATCCACACCAAGTTTTTTAATCCAAATTAGTAATTCAGATAGCTGTACCTGTCTGAAGGGTCAATGAGGGCGACATCGCGGAGGAGGAGAGGAGACTCACTGGTGATGTAAGTCCCACGGTAATCCCCCGTTTTTCCTATATACCTGTGATGCTAAAACAGAAAACAATAGCTCACTGTTCCTGACCTGGAAAAAACTAATTGTTTGGCTTTTTATGGTGCACCGTGTCAGCACATCTGCCAAGTTCTACTAAACTGGCTGTGTCTGGCTCCATCTGGTGGTATTACAAAAGAAATACAGTGTATGACACTGCTGGAACAGTCACTAATATAAAAATATTATTCTTAACTTTATTTTTTTGGAACAAGAAGACCATGAGAACATTATCTGTATGACCAGAGTTTATTTAAATGTATGTTGAAGTATCAGCATTTCATCTAATCTTTTTATTTGCCAAGAATAGAGGCGATACAACATCTAAGATGTCTGTCCTGTCTTCTCTGAGAGAAAAACTGTTTACTTACTGTGTTCAGTCCCTCAAGGATAACCCAATTTCTGTGTCTGAAGACTTGGATCACTTTCCCTTGCTTCCCTTTGTCCTTCCCAGCGAGAATCTCAACCTGAGAAAAAAAAAACGACATTTTTTAAAATCCACTACGTAATTGAGTTAAAATAATTCTACAAAGTCACCCAATTAATTTACTGGGATAAATCTTAATGTACTTAGAGCTGACATAACAAAGAATAGTCACCAATTTTTATTACTCTACTTTATGACTATTAGAATGAATAAACACTACTACTGTGCAGACGTTAGGTATTCTAAATGTTTTCATGCACATCCATTACTCAGTAACATCAGGGAGTCATCTAATCTACCACAAATTTAGTCTGCATAGCAATGACCATAAAAATACATCCAGTCATAAAGCTGAAACAGATGGTATGACACCCACAGAGCCCTTATCTCAACACCACCTAGCCAGTCAGGGATTACATGAAGAGACGGAAACAAACACTGAGACATACTCAAACCACATAAAAACTACCTTGAAGTACCTGGAAAGCCTGTGTGTATGTAACAGAATTGGTGCTGTTTGAAAGCAAAGGGTGGTGAAATCTAATATTGATTCAATTTGGGCTTTTTATTCGTTTACTGCATTTTTGATTAAATTATTTGATAAATAAAAACTATTTATGTCATTTTAAAGTATTGTAAAGTAAACTATATGAAGCAACCGCCTGTTGTGTTTTTTGCAGTGACAACATAACTTCAATTAATAAAAGGCAAAAATCTGATGGTGAATTTTGTGCAACACCAAACAGGAGTTGTATATTAATACACCCTACATATTTCATTAGTATGTCTGTGTATACCATAATCTTGACCTTAGCTTTCCAACACGGCTTAAGACTTTGCTTGTCTTCTTCAAGGACATAAAACATTACTCATGTCACTTGTTTAAAAAGGACAGTAATTGACTTCTCACCCTGTCACCTCTGAACACAGACCAGTCCTCAGCTGCTATCGGCTCCACAAACACCTTTCTCCTCTTCTTCCCCGGAGGATTTAGCTTCTTAGCAGCTACAGTCCAGGGTCTGTTGGTGCCATATCGGTAATCTTTAGGCACAACAACCCTGGCTGCCATCGACAGCAGAGTGGTCAGCCGCATTGTGCTGATGGGACAAAATTAATTGTACGTTAACGCCAAGTCAAAATGTTCTCTTCTCCACTGACAACACTACTCTGTCTGGGCTAAGCTAAGATTAGCTTACAGAATAATGTTAGCTGTTAATACTGTTGGCCTACAGCGACAAAACAAACACCAGTATTTCCTGAACGATAGAAAGTCTCAAATTATACTGCTAAATATCTTGTCTAATGAACCACTAGCAAATGTGCTGATATAAAAGAAAACATCCTACCCTTTCTTGCTTTCAATGTCACATGCAGCAGCAGCAGCAGCAGCAGTAAAACCAACATGGTCAGCACCCTACAGCGCCCCCTACTGGCCGGAGGACCGGGAATGCGCATGCGCAGTTTTAAAATCATGAGTCAAAGCCTTGTTCAGTACGAACAAGGTGGGGAATACAAAACGTTAGGAAAATAAATCTCTTAGTACAAATAGAAGGAGGAGTTACATATTCAAGGCATCTATCAATGCTCTACAAATGAGCAACACCCACCCTAAAATAAAAAAAACTGAGGAAGCATATTCCTGACTTCTCTGACTTCAAAATATAAATGAGTGAGAACTATTCCAGTACAGCACAAAGTAGAAGTACCAAAGCTTTCCAAGTTTTTGCCATTTGTGGATAAAATCTCTCACCATAGTTCACTGGAGTCCCAAAACCTTAGAAATGTCTTTGTAAACTTTTCCAGACTGTCAATACATGATGTATGTCAATTACCTTGTTTCTCATCTGTTCTTTAATTCCTTTAGATCACAGCACGATGTATTGCTTTTTGAGATCTTTTAGTATGCTTCACTTTGTCAGACAGCTTCTATTTAAGTGATTTGTTGATTCAGCAGGTCTGGAAATAATAATCACTGCATTATGTTTTGTATCAGTCACAACGGTGCATATGTAAAGTCTAGATTGGTTGAAACAGGCGCTTATGTTGTGTTGGAGGCAACCATGGAGGTAGACAGTAATTTACAGTATTACAAGCAATACTTTAACTGTGTAACTGTGACAAGTAGGCTGGGAGATATTTATAGCGCTCATATAACACAAGAGACTACACTTTCTGAAAACCTGCAATTGAACATGTATGCACAGACGTGGTCATTAATCTTGTGAATCAGATGTACCAGCTGCAAGACAGCATTTGGAGGACATTTAACAACAACACAAAATTAAGTCCAGCAGCTAAAAGGTTAAATGAGTATTGATTTAAACATTGTGTCTACACCTAAATAATGTATTTAAAGAAGCCATACCCAACCAAAACCAATCAGGACACATTACATAAGGCCAAAACTAGTTCAGCCATCACAGCCAAGACTCAAACTGTGCTGCGAGTCTCTCTGGGGAGCAAATTATTTATGCACACAAACAAAAAAAAGGTGCCATAGTTAGTTTCATACATTTGTAATACAGAGTGAAAAACGAGATGTGAAATAATTAATTAGGTTTGGTTGATTTTCTGTTACTTGACCTCGCTCCGATAGTCTGGGACTCTACACGTTGGTGTTTAGAAGGCACTTTATGAGTCACGAGGATGATTTTTAAAAGAAAAGTAATTGTGGACAATCATGTTGTCAAACAGAACACAACTATAACGTGTGTACTTTCCAGAAGGAGGACGTGATTAATCTGAAATAAACAAGCTAGGTGTATTGAATAGAAACATAACATACACTGTTTTTTGTAATCAACATGTTTATTAAATGAACTGGCAACTACAATAGTAAACTAAGCAGCAGATTAAGATGAATGGCAGCTTCCAAAAGAAACAGAGAAAGCTAAACCAAGAATTACACTTTATAACCAAATTATACCGTTAAAATTAACTCCAAATGAGTGGGGCAGTTTAAGTTTTCTGCATTTTGTACTTTGAAATCAGTGGTGTAGCGATAGGCAAGTGGCCATCAAATATTTTCATTTTTAGGAGCTGTGATTTGATAAGAATTTGGGCAACTCTGGGCTCATGTTGCCAAAGACAGGACACAGAAACAATGACTGTGGAAACCAAGTAACAGCAAGCCCAGTACTGAAAAAGAAAAAAAAAAAAAAAAAGCAAAACTTGAATATCCAAAGTTACCCAGGATGGAAAATAACAACACCACATATTGACCAACATGTCAAAACGAACATTTGAACAAAACACATCTTTAAAACATCACAACTTTGTTTCACAGCCAAAATAATAAGACCATTGAAGTAAAACAAATTTTCCAGTTAAGAGGGTCAGAAACCAGTCGGAAAGTAAAGTTTGCAAGTGGTTCACTTTCTCAATTCAACTTCTTTCCGAATGATGAATGAATTTATGTGATCATAAGTTGGCATTAACATCAGGAATACATATCAAAACTGAAAAACAAACATGTGGTACAACCAGTTACTGACTGCAATCAAGTGTTCTTCATAATTACATCTCCAGTATTAAGCAATGGCAGCATTAATGTGAGCTAAATATAAAATTAACATGAAATTGAGAGTTGAGCTGATAGATTTGAAAGTTTACCAGATAATTTCCCCCCCAGAAGAAAGTGGCAACTATGAACTTTCCCCCTTGAAAATGACTCCACCTTGATTTGAAAAGGTTTCAAGACTGAGCGTGGACACAATATAGTTGAGGAATGTCTTTCTTTTTAATAATGCACATCAGTTGAAGATGGGGTTAAAGTAACTGTTTAAATCTTAAAACAGTTCTTCTCCAAATGGGGTTTATATTCATTATATTCAGAATCTCCAAAAACCAAGTAGGCCACATATGGGGAAATTTGGTCAAATACTGACTACACAAAAGCACCCTGTGTTGCATAAAAACATACAGTGAACTTGTCAGTGATTGGTGGGGCAGTGGATAAAAAAAATAAATTCTGAAAGTGCAACTCCTTAATACATCCAATGACTGAATAAATGATGTTGATGAAATTGAGAAGCTATGTAGGACAGATGCAGGTATAAGATGTAGTTCATGAACTAAAGCTGAGAGCACGGAGAAGATTTGTTCTTTTTCCTGTATAATGTTTACATTTTAAAACCATTAAATGGGAGGTTTTGTCAAATAAAACGTTTTTGTTTAAATATTTTCTTTCTTAATTTACTATATATTCAGTGTTTATTCCCTCTAAACTGAAGTGTTTTGATACCTAGCATTCAATCTTTGTAATTATGTAATTGCACTTAGAAATAAAAAATATATACACACCAAAATCCCATTTATAAATGAGCCCTAAAGTGCTCAGTTGAATTGATTGAAATCAGATTAGCAAACCTTTTGTTTCTGGGATATATGATATCCCAAAAATGGCAATTGAGAATTTGTTTGTCTCTCAATACAAACACTTGGATTTTTAAAATTCTCCTATTAATCAAACAGCTGAAATCTGGCATCCTGCAGGTAATCATGTTGACGCTTAAATTCCAGAGAGAAGCATCAAAGGTTCTTGGTTGCTGTTAAGCACTATCTGTCACAGGCTGCAGGAAAGACAGTGAAGAACAATTAGAAGAAGTATTACAGACAATTTATCCTTTTCATTTAGTATCTCTGACACACGACATGTGGAAGATAAAATTTTGTTAATTTATTATTCAAACTGAATTACTGCAAGCCATAAACCATGGCTTTTTAGAATAACACATTTTCCACTAAGATAAGTGATGTGAGTCAACATCTATTTTGGTATCTTTAAAAGCTTGAGTGGGCTTCCAAACAGGGTCATTTTCTTTACATGCAATAAACTCCTAAAATCCAATAACCTTTCTGATAGCATTCATATTTATGGAGTGACATTGTTTCTTATGATTTGATTTCTCCACAAGAAGTGAATGTAAGTACCACGACGGGCCGAACATGACGCAACATCTTTGCACTCACAGCAGTAGTTACTCTTTTTGAATGGCACCAGCTGCCACGGAGAATGCTCCATGGTGGATTGTTTGTAACCTTAATGCTTCTAGACTGCATACAAGTCTGCATATAGTTTGTCAAGAGGTAGCCAACCCTAAAATATGAAGTCCACACAATCCTAAACATGTAATTATTGGGCTAAGAAAATGCAGAAATACTATTATAGTGTTTTAAGGATGCTGTAAGTTCATATAATGTATAATATTTTCCAGTTAATCTACACTAATAGGCAGAGTTTCTCACCTTATCTGCTGTTAGCTGGCCTCCTGCTGGAGCATTTTCTTGGGCTTCTGGTTTTGACTCGCTCTGTGAGGAGGGAGCAGTTGGCTTGGGTCCAGCCACATCGTTGAGCTTGGCCTCCGCGTTAGACTTGTTGCTGTCTACTTTAGAGTCACCTTCCGCTCCAGTATCCTTCGGCCGCTTGGGAGATGCCTACCAAAGGTTTGAGGAAATGTCAGTGAAACAGCTGAGCTGTGATCTCACTATGAAGCTCTCTACTTGAACTGTGTACAGCTGATAAAGCTCACCTCTGTGGATTCTTCTGCTTTTCGTTTAGTTCCTCCCTTCTCATTCTTCTCGTCGATGACCAGCGCCCCTTCATCCTCATCACTGCTACCCTCGGCATCTGCCTTCTCTGAACTACCTGTATCCCCTGCTCCTTCTGATGCGTTGTCCTTCTTTGATGACTACAAGCAGAGTTTTAGATATCACTGAAAGAAAGTGTGGTTTTCTTAAAGTGATCCATAATTTATAATCATCCCCATTTCACTTGCTGTACTTAAGATGTACACTCACTGGCCACTTCACTTGGTACACCTGTACAATCCAATGCAAACCAATACAGCAGCTCTGCCATGAATTCTACTTTTACAAGGTTAGAATTTCTCAATTTTTGTTGAAATAGTCAGAAACTACTACTACTATTACTACTATGTTTATTATTGAGGTCATAGTGGGTGATGGAGCCATACTGGAGTGCATTATATTACAGGGTGCTTTGTAATGTTTTGGCTCCCCCAATTTATCTAAATAGGGGGAGCCAAAACATTAGTGAAAAATTATAAAAGTAGTATTTTCTTTAAAGCTGCTGTATTGGCTTGCATTAGACTGTACAGGTGTATCTAATAAAGTGGCAAGTGAGTGTACCATCTAGTATGTGGTAAAGATAAATGCTTACAACTTTCACTAATGCATTTTTAACATTCTCACCATCAGTAGTCAATCAGTGGAATAGGGTGAAACTATAGCATGACTATACCACACCAGCAACATTTGCGTTCATATGTATGAGACAAACAACAGGTATCCGCTCATAAAACTCAGTAGTGCTACAAGAGGTAAAGAAAAAAAAAACCCAGGTTGTCTAAGTGTTGCCAAGTGTTGGGCTTCCTGGCTAAACAAGCCAATTTGCATTTTGGATCTCCGTGCTGACATCTTAATGTCATATCTCTCTAAACAAGGCAGCACTGAGAATACTATCTCTACATTGACCCACCTCGTAGCCTTCATGTGTGACAGTAGGATTGTTCTCAATCTCCCAGAGTCCCTCAGCAAAGCCTTTCCTCTTGTTTGCTTTTCCAAACTTCTCCTTACATTCATCATATGGGAACAAATCCTTGGCCCCCAGGAATGCCCTGTGGTGGTCAAACATTGCTCAATAATTTTTCTAAATGGGTACATCCATACAGTCAAGCATACAATGTATGTCTATTCTGACATTTGAGTAGATGACGGCCCATTACACTTCATTAATGTAGATTTCATTGATTAAATTAATTAGTTCATTGTTACTTGAGCTACATACAATTAATCAGTGTCACTTCTGGACAGCTATTGGACCCAACTGTGTTTAGGAAATGTCAACAAAGTTGTAGGCAACTTTTAGACATTCACATAGTTTTGCCGCACACAAATATTTAAGATTGGATAATTTGCCACAATAAATAAATAATTAATTGTAATTTTGATTTGTTTAATTGGGTTTCCTTTATCTAGCTTTAGGGCTTGCGTGAACATCTCATCTTTGCGCACTTTAGGTCATATTTATGCAGAAATAAAGAAAGCACCACTTTACATATAAAGATCAGGAGTATAACACTTAAGAGAACAACTACACAACTTAACTTAAGTACCTAAATACCGCTAAGAAAAGAACTTTTAGCAGCATTTCTGTACAAATGTAGAACTTGCAGCAGTGACTGGTTCTTCTTAAACATGAAAAATGTGTTCAAGTGGATGATCTCAATGGTGTACAATGCTTCATGTTTCTGCCATCACTTAGGCTCCACTTTGAATAGAACAGACGATATTATCACAAAATACTCACGTCTCATGTGTACCAAAAAAGAACACTTGGTACTTGTTCGATGGGGATTTTACTGCTCCTTCAGGTAACTCGTCAATCTGTAAATTAAGAAACAAACTGCTAAAAAAATGGCAATAAATCCAAAACAAGAATGAAAAAAGGCTGTAAAAAGAGAAGACCATCTACTCATTTGCTGTTGTATATATGATTATTTCTCTCTATTGTTCTTATCTTCGCTGTTTCGTTCTCACGTCTCATGTGAG
This sequence comes from Ctenopoma kingsleyae, assembly GCA_032353495.1. Classification (NCBI taxonomy): domain Eukaryota; kingdom Metazoa; phylum Chordata; class Actinopteri; order Anabantiformes; family Anabantidae; genus Ctenopoma; species Ctenopoma kingsleyae. Next base: position 7,849,883 of record JAUBNQ010000003.1, read on the forward strand.
AATGACAAAGACTCCTTGAATCCTCGAAAAGTAGATTCTGATACAGATGAAACCAACTTGCATCCATTCAATTCAATTCAACTTTATTTATATAGCGCCAATTCACAACATAAATCATCTCAGGGCACTTTACAGTCATCATCAGACCTCTGTCTTACTTATGAAGGTCACTTGTATTATAATGACATTACAAGTTAAAGGAACATATTTGTATATTCATATGTGTATTGTCAAATGTCAAGTGCCAGTTCATTACCTCACCAAAATCACAGTAATCAGTAATAATGCACACCATACTGAGCTCCAATCTGGATGAATTATTTTCATTATCAATTAATCTGTTGATTGCTGTTTCTACTGATTCTATTAATCATCATGTGTTAAATAGTACTGAAAAATTGTGAAGAAAGTCTTATCACAAGCTCTGAGAGCTCAAGATAAGACTGTCAAACTCCTTGTTTTGTTAGACACACATTTATGATATTGAAAATGAAAAACAGAAAACCCCTGTTTGAACGAGTTACGCCAGAAAAAACTGCTCTGTATTTTTTCCTTGATAAATTACTTAAACAATCATGTGATTATCAAAATTGTTGACCACTGACTCTTAAATGTACAAATGATTTACTGTTAAATTAGGTTTATAAGATATGACAGCTATGCAATACAGTGTAGTACTCTTCATTGCTAATTGAGGGTTTTTTCAAATATATCGCACAGCTTGATGAGGACTTACTGGATGCTATAAAACCCCCTCTAATTTAACTCCTAATGTGCCCAGTGACAGCAGGCATCGCTTTTTGTTCCCCTTCTTAAATTTAACATGTGTGGACTTAATTGTTTGTCTCTGTCACCCTGCCAATATTTATTTGTTTTAAAGGAGCATAGCAAGACACAGACGAACAGGAAAGCACTATTATTGCGGCCAAGCATGGCGTCCGTTTGTCTCTGCCAAATCTCCTGCCAGAGAGGCCTTTTGGCATTCTCAGATAGGACCACTGTGTCAGGATAGGTGGGGCCAGGGCATGTACCCTGCTGTCATGAGGCTTGGCTGATAAGAAAAAGATCAATATACAGACAAGTCACTATTTTGGGTGATAGGGCAGATTCATTAGCAGAACATTAGTTGTTATTTAGATGCACTCTTAATAAACCAAAATCAAGCTTCACTACGATCATTAAGTTCTAGCGTTTACTTGTATGAATGCTTTCTATATTACGAACAGAAACACTGAAACTGTAAACCAGAGTTTCCTTTACAAACGTACGGGCCACTAGTCGTTGGGGATTGCGTGTTGCTTGGTTTCCACATTTTTCCGTTTTAGTTGTGGCTCTAATGCAGCGTAGTGCAACTCTCAAACTCTTTTTCTTATGTATAATCGCCTACTTCTCTTATTTATTTGTGCATAGCTGTAAAACTCTGAGTGCACCTTGCTCTAAATTAGCTTGTTATGCTTATTATAATTGAAAGATCACATTTTCCCCTCACAATGAATATTTAGAAAAGCGCGCACTGCAATGTTAGACTGCTTTGGACCGGACAAACATCACCTTATGGTCTTAGATACCACCGTTTTCATTACCGGGGACCACACTTAATCATAATGGATGCAGTCGTGCTCGCGTTCATAGAAACACGGTTACCTGTCGCAACAAGTGCGGGCCAACAGGCGTGTTTACAAAGTACCGAGACATGTGGCTACACAAGAAGCCATGCGTCTGCTGTAATGTTAATAAGGAGGAAAACGTCTTAAAATGTCTTTAGCATATAAGCCAGTTGGGTTACAGACTAGATTATGACAGCTTAACTTTACGTTTGCTAACGGACAACCGTTAGCCTCTGCATGACGTGACCGTTACTTAGCAGCCTGCGTTCTGTTACCCAACTGCTTTTTTTTTTTTTAAATTTATTACGAACAGCTTAAAGTGAACATTAGCCTAATAGGCCCCCACGGAGACGGAGGGGGCACATGAAAAGCAGCAGCAAAGCAAGCTAGTGACAACATGACCATTTAGTTAGCATGGTAATGTAATGAGGTGTCTGCCTACACGATCAATCACTCGAAAGACATTTGTAGCCGTCCACAGTTGGCTTAGCTAGCTGCGTATGGATGCAGAGGAACGTTAGCTAACACGACCGAGCTAACGTTAGGCTAACTCATGGTAGCTAACTCATATTAGGCCTCGCAGGTAAACAAGTGATAAGAGCAAGCAGCCAGACGGACTGAAATTAAAACATAAAGCTGGAATGGTCAAATTTAACGTATGGTGCTTACCCTCGCAGGCCAGTGTGGATAGCCCTTCATTTTAGCAAACACAAGATCTCCAGGTTTGTATTCCTTTTGCCTGTTGGACCTCGGCATGTTTCTTGCAAAAAAACGGCTTACTTCGTCAGATATGTGTAAATAAAACAAAACGGTAGTGTAATGTAGTATAGTGTCTGAATTAGTCAGCACCTGCAACAAACAAAAACCGAGGGCTGGTATGTCATCCAAATCATCCAGGCGCGGAAAACTGGAGCGAAGACGCGACGGGCGACTTTTTTTTGTGGCAGATACTGTGAACTGTAACCACGGCCGGTGATAACGATAGCTTTGTGGTTTAGTTATGTCTAACAGTAAAGCAAATACCGCTGCAAAATCTACAGCACAACGACGTGAGTGTGTGGGTGAAACGTTAAACCACAATCACCTCGTCCCTCGGACTGTTTGGGTTTGAAATTGAAACGCGCTTCCCTCTTGGCAGACGCGCCCCCACTACCTGATCAAGTTGCACAGTTGCGCCCCTGTTGAACGAAACGTATAAAAACATCACACAGACAGAACATTTGTTGTGGAAAACAATAGCATCAGTTTAAGAAGAGCAGTCGGTAAATCAGCTGTTGATTCAAAATGGTAAAATAAAACAAAGGGCATTCATTTGACCTGGATATGAAATGAATTTGGAAAATCAGTTTAACAGACATTTTACCACTCTAAGATAAATGGGATTTTAAAGGATAGGTTAACAATTTTTACAAGTCCTCGTGTGAACACTAAAACAGGGTTTATCAGGTGATCATAAACCCTTCTAAGAGATGCTTCCTCTGTAAGTGATCAGGGACAAAATCCACAGCCCTCCTTTTGTGCAAGTAACATACTAAGAAGATCAAATAAAGCTTCTACCCTCCACATAATTCACATTCAATGGATATCCGTTAACGTTTCCTTTTTAAAAATATCCAAGATACAAAAGGGGATTGTATCTAAAAATATATTTAAGGTCTAAGTTTATCTGTCAATAATCAACAGAACAATGATATGATGGGGTAAGATTAATATCTTTTATCATTACCGCTGCTCATATCTTCTCTCTCTCACTCATTGAATCAAGGGAGAAATCCTACTCATCCGAGACTCATCTGTCTCGTTAGGAACCTAACTAGACAAATATCTACCTCTTGTAGCTGGCTGATTCTCTCTCTTCAGTGGAGTGGATTGGGGTAACAAGAATAAAAAGAACAGCTCTCAAATAGGGTTTGAATCTCTTTGTTCATACCCAAAAAATCACTAAATATTAGATCCTTCTTCTTTAACTATGGAATATATCTATATGATTTGATTACCTCAGGCGACACGTTATTGTAGCTCTACAGTAGATACACAGTTGCTAGATTTTGTCCCCCATCACCTCCATTGTTAAGGCTTTAGGAAACAATCCTTGTATAGCCATTATACACAAAAGGAACTCTTTCAGCAAAAATCCTTCAGTAATGGCACTTGACAAATGTTTTAAGACCAACTTGAATAACTGTGAACTTATTTCATTTATGAAGCTGCTATTTATTCACATTTGGCATAAAGGATCAGTAGCTTTGACAATCACTTGGCTACAATAAATACATCTTATTAATACTCTCCTGGTTTTACTTGATCTTTACATGTCAAATAACAAACC
>JAUBNQ010000003.1:7853918-7868313 GCA_032353495.1 Ctenopoma kingsleyae
AACAAACCTCTTGTGCTGTGTGAGATATAAATATCTAAACGATTTTCATCATGAACAAAATCTAGGGAAACAGTGCTTAAGGCATAGCCACGACTCTAATTAGCAAAGGACTACTGAATTAGATTTTTTCAGATAGTATAAAGTGGATGCTTGTGCTCAGTCGGTCCACTGGGGGTGAAGCTGTTTCACAACTGAAAATAAACAGAAGAAGAAAAGGCTGCGCAGAAACATGCGCAGTAGTTCCTTCAGTCATGGATGATGAAGGCGAATGTTTTGATGGAGTCTAGGGACTAAATAACTAAGCTTACTTTGTTGGTGCAACACCGTATTAAGAACGTTGTTTTGTGGTGCAAAAATATAAGTAAATGCTGAAACAACCGATATCGTGTTACGTGCAATAGCAGTTCAGAAACGAATGTAATTCGATTACGCACGACAGTCGGCTAAAGTCGTTTGTTGCAGCGGCCTAGCTAACGTTACCATTAGCTAATATAGTGAAGTTGAGAGACTCCTTTTATTTAAGGACCTTTTTCTGTGACTTTCTTTGCACTTTCTGTGTTTCATGACACTGTAACCCCACCTGAATAATTATAATCACCAGTGTGGCTGTAATAATAAGACATTATCGTACCTTTAATTGAAGTTAAATCGTCGGAAAGCCAATGTGAGTGCGGCTTCTCGAGACCAAATCGAGGAAAAGTGGTTATCCATGTCCACAAGCTACTGTAGATTAACAGCTTCTAATAACATCAGCAAACATGTCTTTGGTCGCCTATGGCAGCAGTGATGATAGTGACTCAGAAGAAACCTCGACTTCTGCCGCTCCTGAGAGCAAACCAAGCGCAGGAGGGCTCTTCTCGCTCCTGCCTGCACCTAAAAAAACAGCATCAGCAGGAAGAAACAATGGACCAACTAAGGAGACAAAAGCAAAACCTTCAGCAGGGGACAGAACATCAAACGATGACCCAGATCCTCAGCCGTCTAAAGGAGGCTTATTTTCTAGTCTACCTAAGCCGAGGAAGCGAACTGAACCTGTCAAGATCACTGTACCACAGATCCAGAGACAGGATGTGAGTACTGAATCAGATCAGCTGTCTGCTCATATATGTTGTAGCTCATGTAATCAGGTTGTAATTAATAGTCTATGACTTTCTTGTCCATAGTCAGACTCTGATGATGATGAACCAGCAACAAAGAAACTACAACCTCAGGTAAGAATAACGTAGTGTGTGTGGGTCAGTTAAGGTCCTGCAGTTGAAAAACCTTATGTGATACCTGTGTCAACCAAGATTCAACTCTGCTATCTCCCTTTCATGTATCTTGTCTGATATGCTCCTCAACCTTTCTACTGCCCCAAAAAGACTAAAAATATATTACCTTAATTGCAACAGTATTATATACTGAAGTTGTTCCCTGTATTCACACATGCCATTCATGTCTTTTGTCTTCTTCAGGGTTCAGGTTCAGGTTTGTCCTCCCTTCTACCACAACCTAAAAACCTGACAGTGAAGGAGACAGACAGGCCATTGATTCCTCATGCACTCACCAAACGTCAAGAACCCAAAGGACCAAAGTCTGGGACACCCGCTCAGTGCCCGCTTGGTTCTAGTGCATCTCCCTCTGCTATCAAAGCTGCAGCAAAGTCAGCAGCCCTGCAGGTGGCTAGACAGATTGCCACTGATGACCAGGACAATGATGAGGACATAACGCCACAGAACTACTTTTCTCTAGGCGAGAGCTCCTACCCTGTCCCTGCAGATGTCCCAAGCTTAGACCCTGAGCCAGGAGCCCCCACAGAGCCTGCTCCTTTCGCAGCTCCTGATGAGCCTGGTCAGTCAGACGCCCCTCTTGACTTTCGGGGGAACCAAGAGGGAGCTGGTGCTTGGGGAGGTCAATATCCGCAGTATCAGCAGCCCATGACGGGCCCAGAGGGATTTCCTCAGGTAATCATAATTTATACAATTGTTTATAAAAATGTATAAAAGTTATTTTTTTTAAATTGTAATTGTTATTATTACTTTATATAAACATGTAATTGTTTTGGAATAAAGTTAAATCCAATCCTCTTATTTTTGTCATTATCATAATCATACAAACAATCTACTAATAAGATCTCAGTGTATGTATCTTACATTAGCTTACTTTGCTTACTTACTTGGTTAAGCTCTGGCAGTTTAGAGAAAACTAGAGACTACACACATTTAGATTGAGAATAGAATAGGAATTTAAGCAACATAAACACATTTTTCCTTGGACAGGGATATTATACTGACCCATACTACCAAGATCCTGACCCCGGATTGGCAGAGGGTGAAGAGCCTGGCCACTCTGCCATGTTTGACGATGAAGCGGTAAGAAGTTTGCTGCTTGTTTTTGCCAAATTGATTAATTGTGGAACATGGCTACAAGTGTGACTCATAATAATTTGACAAAAAAAACGTATTTTCCCTTCAGTTCATGCGGCTGCAGGGCAAAAGAAACAGGGGCAAAGAGGAGGTTAAGTTTTTGGAGATCAAAGGGGATGATCAACTGAGTGGCAACCAGCAGTGGATGACCAAGGGCATGACAGAAGAGAAGCAGGAACGCCAGTCCTTTAGCAAGGTGACCTAACTAGATCTTTATCACAGCAGGATGCTGGCTGCAAGTACAGTAAAGGAGGCCAAGAAATGAGAGCGCTGGTTGACACGTTACTCTCAGTTTATGTTCATTGGCAGAGGTTTGTTGAGTATTTTGAGAAGGGGAACATCATATACAGTGATACTGAGTGATTTACACAGACTCCACAGAACTCCAAAAGCCTCCAAAATACAATTAGTGGCCTTGATTCGACAAACAGAATTCTTGTTTCAACATGCAAGAGGAAGGAAATGGCTCTAGTAATTTCCAGGATTCTAGCAAATACAAAAGGGCTTGATACTTACATGAGTGTTAGATTATTTTATGCAAGTCGTGAAGAATATGAAATATAATATGTTTTGCTATGCCAAGAAACTGTGTAGAAACAAAACGTACACTGGGATGTGTAGCTGGACATACTGCCAAAAATGTGAAACAAGTACATTATAGCTTTGTAATGTAATTCAATGTAACTTTAACCTTTCTGCAGAAAAAAGGAGAGCAACCTACAGGACAACAGCGGCGCAAACACCAGATAACATATCTCATTCACCAGGTGAGTGCTGCTGAAGCTCACATTATTTGCATTTGTGTAAAATTCAACATGTGCAGGTCTTCATTCTTCATCTACACCTAATATTTGAAATGGGAATTTTGGCCAGTTTACATATTCTACAATTAGTATTTTGAGTTTTAAGCTGTTTATTCAGCAGGGGCTGAGTTAGAGTTTTTGTACCTACATACCAGCAGTCTGCATTCCCACTGTGACATGTCTACACACATCCAGCTCCTAGCTGCCATGCCTGTTTGTACAAATTAAATCTCAAGCCTCACTAATGTAAGCCTGTGGTTTCTACAAGCAGAAAGAAATGATCTAAGACAATGGTCCTAGTCATGGCAAAGCTGAAACATTTATCTTCTTTGCCAGGGGTGTGTTTAACTGTCAGAGTTATTGGCTATTGAGTGAATAATTCTGAATGTTGTTATTTTCCTATCACACAGCAGATGGTAGTCAAAGTCGGAATTTATTTGCATTGTTGAGCTGGTTGCTATTCAGAACACATATTTGTTTGTGTACTCAATTTAGCTTCTGGTTTCTCTGTAGAGAAATTTTCCCTTAAACTATCTGGACCCACATGCAGTAATTACACTTTCATAGTGTGTACAGATCCCACTCTGGCAGCAAGTATTTGCAAATTGTGGCGCTTCAATGGAATAAAAATGTTCTGTTTTCCTTGGAAAAATAATTATTAATAACAATTAATCAATAATTGATTTATTAATTTATATATTAATAATTTATTTATGTGAAATGCCATATTTGTATGAGCTTTAGTCTTGCAAAAGCTTATCAAGAGGTTTACCTGATTTCTTGTTTTTCCAGGCAAAGGAACGGGAGCTGGAGTTGAAGAACAGCTGGGCAGAGAACAAGCTAACCCGCCGGCAGACCCAGGCCAAATATGGTTTCTAAATGTCATACTGTGGACTCTCAGTGGCACGTGGAAACCCTGCATTAGAAAATAGAGTAGAGCTTTTTCAGATTTTTCCCAAACAAAAGGAAGGTTGTGTTTGGGTAAAAAAATATACATACCTTATTACAGATTTCCCCCTGCCCTCCATCCTGTATTTGTGTTGAATTGTTACTATTCAGTAGGTTTTTTTTTTGGTCAGTTGTTAAATAAGGCGTCAGTCCTACATCCAGACTCCAGTCATAACTGTTAAACTCTCTTTTGACATTTTGACAGTAGGAAATACAGTTATTTCTCTTATTTTCTAAACTGGCACTATACCTACATATAACAGTGTTTTACCTTTTGCCAGTTAGTGGCAGAGGGGACAAAATGTGATCCTGAAGTGGCCGTTAAAGATATTTTCTTTGGATGTACGTGCTTCATTTGACATGTGACTCCTTCTTTGTGATAAATACAAATAACTACTGAGGTTTGGTTCTCTGGCAAACATAAAAATGCTACTAAATATTACTGTTGACAATGACTGAATAACTGAAGTTATTAGAAAGCTGTGATGCATTATATATTTGTTGTTTTTAAAAAAAAATAAAGATGTTGGAAAATAAACCGGTTGCTCACAAGGACACATTTATATTTTTATTCTTATTCTCTTAAAAAATTTCACTTTCTGTTCTTAATGTTGAAATGTCAGCACACCTGCCACCTGTTCTAAAGAAGTTTTATATTAGTACATTGCCAGAGAACCAAACATGCATTTTATTTTCAGCTGGTTCTTTAGCTGTGATCAAGCTTGATAACCACCTGATTTTCCCAACATTAACATTAAATGTTAACTCAGTTTTACCCAGCTTTAGCCTTAAGCTTCAGTACTTTGCTGAATAAGTTTCAGCAGATTTATCCTTGTGAAGATAAGAAAAATCAGCAAAGCATTTAATTCAAGTTTAACTGAGTAAATTTAGCAGTCAAAACGAATCAATACCTTTTGTGCTGGAATGTTTTAAATAAGATGAAGCATTATGTTAGTGCAAACGGCTCTAAAAATACTACCGGATTTCTGCTTCAATATAGATGTAAAGGTGCATCTTGAGCTCAGAGCCTTTTACTGAGGTACTGACATTAATGTTAAGTCTGTCACAAACATCTTATCCTTCATCAAAGCTATAGGTAAACAACCCTCCATCAGTACTCTCTTAGTAGCAATGTGAACTCCTAAACTAGGTTTCCTCTACATGCAATATTAGTTCATATATAATTTCCTCACTGTACCAACCCAGTACAACCTGATCTGCCTCGAAGCTTAATCTGATGTTTGGCAGAAGAAACATCTAACGCAAGCAGTCCAAGGTTGCTTCCAAAAGTTCAGAGGACAAAAAGCCCACAGCAAGTAGCTGAATAAATATCCTCACATATCTTAGAAACAGGAATTCACATTGTAAAACATAAACTGATTAATTTTCTTTGTTACATCTTATACTTCACATCCCTTTAGATAATAGAAACCTTTGCTGTGAAGCATTTAATTGATTTAATGTCTCAGTCGCATACACACAACATGCCTCTGGAAAACATTTTACCCTAACCCGGTTAAATAAATCTGTTTAGGCAGCTGTGCGAAAGCCCTTTCTTGTTTTACCTTATATTTTTGTTATGCATGTTGTGCAGTTCAAATTGATGAATAAATCTTTTTCTTTTCCTGACTCCATGCCTTTGAAAATAACTACGCAGATTTCTGGAAATGTTTGTTATCACAGTGAAGCAGGTATTACATATGGTAAAACATTTGATCCAAATATAATATACTATAAGTCTCCAACATAACTCAGCATTTCCTTGCATGCCTTGATGCAAAATCTTAACAAGGTCATAAGAAGCCTCCTACAAGATTATAGAAGAAACGTTTGGAAATGTTTATTCTTACATATTGGTAGATTATGGTTTTAAGCCGATTTAAATGACAGGACAGTAATAATTACACTGACAGCTTTATGTTATGTATGTATGTATAATCTAGATTATAGGCAAACACAGTTCACTGTAATTGTGTATCTGTCATTTAATGTCCTTTAATTTTTTGGGGGGCTGTCACTTGGTGGTGCTGTTGTGTCTTGCATTGTCTGTGTGGATGTTGCTGCCGTTTCCTCAGTAGCAGCTTCTCCTGCTGAGGCTGAAACTTCTCCAACGTGAGTCTCAGAGTCTTTACCAGCCTCAGCCTCCACTGCTGCATCAGCTGCCTTCAAGGCAGCTTCCTCATCGTCAGCAGCCTCTGAAGTATCTGCAGCTGCGTGCTGCTGCCTTTTTGCTTTCAGCTGCCGTTGATAACTTGCTGACGGGTCTTCATATGGCAGCAGCGACATAGGGATGCGAACTATGTCTATTCCATTAACCTGGAAGAAAACGTTGTGAAGAATGAGCAGTCTGCCTTTTGGTATGACAACAGACCTGCTTCTTTCAGGTGAGCTTTTGCAGTTGGTTTTTGCACATTGCCCAGTGGTGAATGTTTTACATCAATAAATTAAATATGAATGAAAAACACAGGGACACTGACATGACAGACTTTTTGGTTTTGATGAAAAAAAATAACTCCCTCTAAAACAGTGTTAACAAGTCTATTAAACGATGGCTGCGTCTCGCAAGAATAAGAAAAATCCGTAATTTTGCTTGCAACATGCAACAGTTTCTTCTGTTCGTCAACAGTTTTGAAGTTGTTCAGAATCAGTTTCGACTCACTACTAAAATATTATTTTTAACATTAAGGACATTTCTTACCGTAACTTCACACCAGTAGTCGCCTACGTCCTTAATTGGCTCAAATGGAAGACTCAATACTTGAGGTGGCACAACAACTCCCAGCTAAGGAAAAGTTTTATTTAAGACAATGAAACGTTCAGCAAGAGCACTTAATGCCAACAGGACATTTAGCAGTGTTTTGACTGGGCAATATAAAATAGAGAAACTGAGAACTAAGAAGACTCAGCTGAAGACACTCTTACCTTCTTGAGGAACTGTCTACAGACAACCTCTTTAGTGAGCTGAAATTCATCTGAGGGCATTTTGTTTATCTGCAACTTGGAGCGTTTAAGGAAATCCACCGTCTGTAGAAACAACAGGAAACATTTGTGAAATTGCCAAAATGTTACTCAGCAGTTTGTTTGGTTCTTAATAAATGATTCAAGCAGAAGATCCCAGTACTGAAAAAAGTCTCTGAGAAATAAAATACTTTTCAGATATCGTCGTTAAACTCACCAACTGTCCAGTGCGGGTTTGAATTCTTTCTTCTGGTTTTCCCTCACGCAACAGCTGTGGTCAAAAAACATTACCATAATCAGTGGCTTTATGTTGCTGTCTTATACATGAGAAATAAACGACTGTATTAAAAACGCACACCCTTAACTCCTCAGCAAACATTTGCTTATTTTCCGGTGATGGATACACGGCGAGGCCTTTGGCCAGAAGCTTATTTCGTCCAACAGACTTTTTAACAAACACAGTGTCTCCGCGTCCACCAAGCTCTGCCAGAAAAAAAATTTTGTGAAAATTATTGGTGAAAATGAGAGTTAAATAAGACATAAGACAACTTTAAACACTAAATCCAAGGTTTACATGATCAACTGAGAGCACCGTAGAAACCCACTTAATACTGTCTGAGTCAGGATGAGCTCCATCTTCTCTTTGGGACTGTGTTTGGTGTCTTCAACCAGTTTGTAGACTCTGTGTCTCCGAGGATGAAGCCTTGGAGGACTGCCTACTTTAGACAAAGGGACCTGCCACCATCTCTCCACCACAACAGTGTTCTGTGGAAACATCAAGCACCCAGAAAAGCAACAAATGTCTGCTGTCATGTCAGTTTGATAGTAACAAAAGTAACTTGTGTAGGTTTACAAACATTGTCCTTGTTGTTGTGACTCTAGAATAAAAGTAAACATGAACAGAGAATATTATAGAGTTATAGTAATAGTTTTTTAGCCTAATACTTGCGATTTAAATTTTTAACCATATTTTCGGGTGTACAAAAGCAGGTATCGTAACCTATCTAAATTAGTTAAGATAGACAAAGTTGTTTTTGTTGAACACCATGATTTAATGGAAATAATTCTGTTACTAAATTAAGAGTTTCGTTAGATGGCATGCTGTAGGTGAGTCCAGCTAACACAAACAAGTTGTTACACGTAAGACCAACACTGCAAAATAAAAACAACACAATAACAAGGCTATACAGCTAGAATGTTTATCAGAAAAGACACTTTCAGTCACACACATAGAAATAGTCCGTACTTTTTCCATTATTAATATTTCTTTATTATTACTTTTATAATTATTACTACTTCAATGATTTTTTAAAATGATAATCATTTATACTCCTGTCTAAAACCTCAGAGTCTGTCAAATTAAGGCTTAAACAGCTAAAGAAATTGTGAGTCCTCATACACAAACCACAATAACAGTTATCGTTTTATATTTATAAAATAAAAAGCAGGAAAAACTGTATTTTAATGTCTGTTTACTGCAACAAACAAATTAAAAATACATATGTAATTTGCCCTGGGACTAGCAAAACAAACATTTGCATACAAATGCATGTACATAGAAGAACAATTCAAGTAGCTAGCAGTTCTGAGTCACAGCAGATTATGATTATTACTATTATTATGGTGCAGAGACACTGACCTGAGCAGGAGTTAGAGAGAAACTCCTGACAGAAACCTGGCTGAGCAATTCCTGAAGGACACCGCGGCCTGCGCTCCACATGTTCAGTCCACACCGCGGAAAACCTCAGCTGTCTTCACACCAGTCACTAAATGTCACTAAATATTCAAAAGTTCATGCGAATCACTAAATTATTACTTTTATTCCTAAATCACTTGTCAGCTCACCAACGTTACAGCAAGCATGTTAGCTACAAGGCTACAAACCACTCGCCGTCGCTTGTGTGACGTAACAGGACCCCACCATCTGATGTAGTAGTCCCGATGACAGCCTGAATTAAAAGTCCTCAAAGTCTATACACACAACTAATCTTACTCATTTTAGATTAACTAATATAAGTCCCTTCTTTCTTTTTGTTGTCTTTTTTCAGCATGCCTCTGGAAGTCACATGTACACTTTTTTTTACTATCTAACTTAAACTGTACATGCTATTACTAATAAGCTCTCACATTGTACTATATATATATATATTTTTTAATTCTTTAATTGTAAAATTTGTTCAGCTGCAGTAACACCTAATGTTCCCCAATGGGGTGTTTTCTTAAATCCTTATATACTGTAATTCCAGTATATAAATACATACAGTTACAAATTGTTTATTGCAGTAAACTGTTTGTACCTGCATTTTATACCATTATACTGAATATCTCATCCCACTCTCATATCAGTGTAAGACTATTTCATTAGAAAGCTAAGTTAAGGCCACTGTAATATTAAGAGAGTCCATCTTTCATCCTAGTTCCCTTCAGCTTGTTTATTTGCTTGTTTATTAAGTGTCACAGTAAACTGTACATAACATACATACATAGATAATGATATATGCATACACCATCAAACACATTAACACAAGTGCTGTGTTGTAGTATTAAACCTATAGGGTTAATACTACATCACAATTAGCTGCCAATAGTTTATTATCTAACATCTTTTATTGGCTCAAAGTTAACTTGTGGTGTTAATAGGAAGAACATAATGTGACAGTGCTATTTTATGACGGTCATGTGATGTTTCAGTGGTTGTTGTATGTGTTGTCCATGTTGTACAGAACGTATTTAGCACAGCAGCTTTTTTGCTCTAACACGCTCTATACTCAGATCTCAAGTGCACCATGCATTAAGCTTTGAAGCAAAATCAGAGACATATCTTGTAGCAATATTTGTGTACTTTATGTCATAGCTGGTTACATGTTTTACAATTACTTCATGACTATAACAACTACTACAAAAACTAAATACAACTCTCAGCAGTAGCAGTAACACTAATATCAAAATTAAGTTTCACTCCTGTAAAATCTTAGATATTTAAAGACATTAACAAAGATATAAGTTACACATCACCAGCAGAGGGTTCATGAGACTCACTAGTCCCACCATAGAAAGAGTGACGGTTGGGTATCAAGCGGTGTCTTGCCGACACAGTTGTACAGCAGGTCAGAAGAGCAAAACAGCCACCACAGCAAAACACGAGAGCCAGACCAGCCCACGTCATGGTAGTGACAACAAAGGCAAACAGGTAGATTGTCTTGTGGCAGTATCGAGGTCCATCAGGTGAGTAGTTGGGAGGATATACAGAATAAACCCAAGTAGAGCCTACAAGGGACAAACAGATAAAAGTCAATTGAAGTTTGAAGCTACACAATCAAACAACATAAAGGCTCTGAAAACCCCTTTCCCTCATTTATTGTTTTATTATTACAAAATTCTAAATGCAAACATTTTCTGCCAAAATTAGAATAGTTTTAGAAGAGATTTCTGTTAGGACTTGGCAGAGTGAGCCCAAAATATGAAGTCTATTGAGTGACATGCTGGATCACATCCTGGATACATTCTTCAAGTTGTAATTTACATCTCAGTTCCCATAATGGACATTTGTTCTGATAAAAAAAAGTTGTTGAACACTGATTAGTGCATGAATGTATGTATCAGCACCTTTGTTCAGTGGTTTACTTCAAACCACTGAAAAGAGTACAGAGAAAAAAGAAAAACAGAAATCTATCATTGGAAATAATCAAACTTTTATCTAGCTACTGCAGAAGATGTCATGTTCATGCAGGATCCCATCGCTTATAGTAAAAATATGATTAATGAAATACATTCACGGGAGATTTAACTTTTAACTTTTTTAACCTTTAATAACTAATGCTACAGAGAAACACTGAAAATACGAACTGTGTTTAAACTAAGCATTGTAAGGATTTTAACCTGATCCAAACTAAAAAGTAAAACTGAAAGTAAACTCAAAATGAATGAATTGAGCCTAAATACAAATAAAAAACCTGCAACCCTGATTTTATGGAATAATTAAGAGTCTAGAGAGATATTTCTTGCACCTGCAATGAACCAGCCAAAACTGAAGAGGTGCAGCAAAGTCATGCAGACAGAGCTCAGGATATAGACAGCTCCATCTTTCCAGGTGCTCTTGGTGTAGGTAAGAGACAAAGAGAGGATGCTGCTCGCCCCCATCACTATCAGGTAGATGGGGATGAAGGACTGGACAGGACAGCGGCTGAGATGAGTGGCCCCTGTGATTCAACAGAACATGAATATCATATAATATTTTGATCAAGAATAAGATGCCAAAACACTGTGCCTGCTGTCTTAAATTATAAAATAATAAAGATACCCATTCCAATGGCTGCAATCATAATCATCCACCAAATAATATTCACCACAACTGCAAGAAAAGTGAGAAGGACAAGTCATGAAGTAATATAAAAGTAAAACTGATTCTTTGAAAAACTGCAGAAGTAGGGCACAAATATGAAATCTAACCAATTGCTGAAATCTGCACAGCACTTCGAGGCTCGTATTGCATCTGTGGTGATTCATCCATATCTATAGTAAAGAAAGCAAAAGACTCGTTACTACGACATCAGCAGGAAGCCAAGTCGCAGCAGCAGTGTTGTACTATACCTGTTCAGCCGTGAATGGAGACACTTTAGAGTCTTTTTCTTCTAAATGTAGAGCTATGTATAAGTTGGTATTAGTCACCTTCGACAACATTAACATGCTTTGCTGTTTGCTGACAGGATGTTAAGACATATTGTTTCAAGCCAAAGCATTTCGACAAGTGTTTCGCAATGCTCTCTGTGTCTAACCAAGAGGAAATCATGATAAAATCCGTTTCTGTTATCTGATAAAAATAATCTACACGTAAGCGTGTTTTAAGCCACAACCCCTCATATGGTTTTCTTACATTTCTTTAGCAAACAAATATTGTCTAAAATAAAAAAAATCTATACATAATCAATACATTTTAATGGGATTGCATGGTGTAGCACAAAGGCTATATGCATTGCAGCACAGGACAGACAGGACGGACTGTGACAACTTGCAGCTGCAGTACACAGACAGGAAAAACTGTTATCAGCTCTCAGCAGTGTGGCAATTAATATACAGAGTGTGTTTCCGTCATACATTTTGACATGTAATATTTTCTTTAGAGCATCAGCACCCTAAACACTGCATGCACCTGCTCACGGTTGCTTTTCCTTGTCTTAAAGTTTTATTAGTTAATACCAATTGAATAAAATGCAATATTGATGCAAATTATAGAAAGTCTGGCTGCTTGCTTTTTACAATGACAACATCACTACTCAGTTTGGAGTCTGTAGCTGTAGAATAGCGCTGTTAATGATTTAAATACAAGTGAAAATAGTACAGTGCAAAGCACATCTAGAAATCAGTATCTACTGATCAGAATCTACAGAAAGCTCTTTAAAGAGTTTTAAGCTGGTAGCCCCAATGGTCCATTCACCACTTCAAGCTATAATTTGTAGCAGCATAGGAAGACAGTCTGGCTGTGGTCTGGGCTTATCCTCGCCTTAAAGGGGGACTCCAGATTCAGTATTGCACTTCCGTAACGTTTTGTTGCAAAAAACAGAAAAGAAACTGATGTGATAATCCCAATCACAAATTAAGTAATCTTAAACGTATACTCCACTCATTGAGCCTTGCACTCCTATAACACTGTCAGACTTACAATGGACAAAGAAGTATCAAAATCAGTACAGCAGAACCAGACGTGGTTTTCTTAATTCCATGTATTCTTCTGCTTTTAAACATGGCACCTACACCCCCCACAGTGGAACTTGACCCCCAACTTTTAAGTCTTTGATTCAGATTTTATCCTAGTGACAGCTAATGTCGCATTGAGCCACTTGCTTCAAACAGTGATGTGGAATCTGGCTAATTTCTTCTCAACTTCTCAACTCCACAAACCCTGATTTTTTCCCTTTTAAAGTTGTAATCTTCAGACACATACGATTCAAGTGACAGTGCTTGAAAAAATGGAGCGACAAAAAGCTTTATACAACATTTTTCTCATATGCAGCAGTTTTCTCCAAAACCTGTAAACAGACTTTAATGTGTACAATCAGTTGAATTAGCTTCAGGCTCAATTTCAGCAAATCATAGTGAAACAGCAGTGTTACAGTAGAAGTAGGTTTGTAATGCAAAGGCTGACACTTGTTCCCTATCAGACAGCTAGTTACAACCTCACATGCCAACGAGCCAGGACAGGATGTCGTGCCAACACAACTTGCAGCAGCACTGCCGCTCTGCGACAAAGGTCTTTGACTGATTACATACAGTCCTAGCTCAAACTAAAAAACACAAAGTCTCTGAAAGTCAACAAACCTCTGTATCAGATGTTGGACTGATGTTCATTTTCCCAGTTGGATCAGTGAAATTTACAGTTAATCACTGCACAAAACTCAATTTATGATTTATTCATTTGAGTTTTATTTTGTTCCCAGTATCTTTGGTAAGTGATACAATGAAATGTTATCTGAACTGCTGTATTTGTATAGTGATGCCTCACTGAGTGTTAGGTTCAGATCATGAACCTAATGTTGGCTCAGACACTACCATTATAATGTTTGATCATCTTCTTTCTCAGCCTTCAAACTTGCTAGAAAGTGGATTAAAGGTCTGTCTTCTTTTAATTGAAAGTCAATAATCATTTGAATAATGGGAGAAGCAGGGAAGTCCATGCATATGATTCCAAAGCGCTGGTTCAGGTCTGTCTTGGCCCTCAGGTAGTTGAACAGTTGTGCATTGATGCGTTGAGCAACTGCTCTCGGGAACGCTAACAGGCCAGCTCCACTGCTGTAAGTGAGGAAGATCTGTTCCTTGTTTCCTGCAGGTGCAGCCTCCAAGTGTTCATAGACGCTTTGCCATTTCGCCTTCACATGCAGCATTGTGGGAACCTACAGGAAAAAGACAATGTTTAAATACTCAAAAGCAGTGGCCTGGTAGCTCAATGGGTTAAGCATCAGACTGGGATGCAGAAGGTGGCAGGATTGAAAATATTTCAGATTTTTATGAAGTTCTACATTGGGATGTGATCTCACATCTATGTTTGGTCCCATGTACAGTTGAAAGATTTTTTTGGAGATTTTTTATTCTAACCTTAGTTTAGATGGCCATACTTGGGGTGGTCTCCCATAGATTTAAGATCACAAGGACTGCACCAACACCTGATTCGAGGATCTCATGGCACATCTTAAGCAGATATAGCAAATAATAACATTCAGCTGAAGTTGGATTTGATGTGTATGTGTTAGGGTTTTACCTTCCACTTATCTGATATGTCCATGGAAC
>JAUBNQ010000003.1:7873024-7889078 GCA_032353495.1 Ctenopoma kingsleyae
CTGATTATTGCATGAAATGTGCTTTATTATCAACAACAACATGTTATGAAATTATTTTAAATAATGCTCTAACTTACTTTACTTTTTAAAGTAATTCTTAATTCTGACTTTTTGAAGGAACAAAAACAAGTTTCCTCCAGAGCTCAATAATTCAGTCAACAAATAATTAATAGTCAACTACTTGATGACTGATTAATCATATAATGTTGTTTAAAAAAAGTTAATAATATATGTCTATAAATATCTGAAAATGGTTTATTTCACAGGTCCTGTATTTATAATTTACTGGAAATGTTTCTCAGATAATTTCTTAAAATTTATCTGGTCAATTACTAGGAAAGTTTCCATGAAAGACATAAACAATTGATAAAGGACATGGAAAAAGCATACATATGGTTATTAAGTACCAGCTAGTTATAAAGCTATTTTTAAAAGAAAAAGTAGGAAATTATGTAGTTTATGAGTCACTTAATTTCACATTTCTAGTTTATGGGAATTAGTAGAAATATGTTTGCAAGTATAACTGCTTAGTCCATGAAGTGAATCTAATTTAATGGACAGTAAGTGGTAAGTCCTGGTAAATAACAACAAAATACCAACTAACTATCAGAAACATGAGGAAAATGTATACAAAATAATTTGTAAAATATGGAACCTGTAAATAAAGCATTACCAAATATTTATTGACAACACTAGTTTCCACTAGTTTCTCTGTGCACATGTTGAAGCTGTGTGTATGACTTTAGACAAAGCAATCCTTCATTGCGACCTGTCGCTGGTAACATTAGAGAGTAAGATGATACTTTGTGCAATATAACGGACATGGAGCAGCTGGTGAAATGTGGGTTGTAGGCCTAACAATGAGGTTCTTTGCCTTGAGCTTAACTGCAAGAAGAAGCAATATTTGAGACTCGCTGTGACCAAGTTTCGGGTTAAAGCTCTTGTTAAGGTTGTGTTCAGATGGTTAGGTACCATGCAGAGTATGTATTGAGTACACTATCTTTTTTTTAATCTCCCCAGCCTCCAGACTGAACCTTAAAGTGGCAGAAGACCGGCAGCAGTGATGGCTGATGCCGAACAGATAAAAAAAACTGCAGCAAAGGTGCTTAGCGCTGTGGAGAAGGTGTCGTCCTTTGCCTCCTCCATTGACCCTATCTTTGGCATCGTCTCCTCCCTGGTTGGAGTGGCTCGCAAAGGCTTAATCAGTGAGGAGGGCCACCCTCTGGACAAGGACTTCCAGGCAATTCACACCAAGCTGGAGAGCATCTCTCAAAAGAACCAACAATGCTTGAGGCAGATCCGCATCGATGAGGTGAATGAAACCTTTGGCAAATATGAGGAGTACATCAAACACCAGTATGCAGCCTTCAACACCATGGTGGAGAAAGTGAAGAAAGATCCGGATAACACTCAACGCCACATGCAGACTTTTGAGAAGACCTATGAGCGAGACAAGAGCGACATGAGCCTGGATGTGTACTACCGCGGTGTGATGGGGACCGGCTCTGTGTTTGGAAGACCCCTGCTGAAGGTTTACCTGGAACACTGCGATGGCGACCGTGAGATCATGGAGCGCCGCTGCTCACACATCACCCACCTGTTCCACATGGGCCTCATCGCACTAATGGCCTACACGTCTGTCACAGAGGACGATGAAGACGAGGTGCGGGAGAAGTGGGCCAAGCGGGTGGAGGACATCCAGAGGAAGATGCAGGAGGTGCTTAGCCAGTGCAAAGACAGCTCGTCCTGAATATGGACCAGAAGAGAGAGGGCCTCCTCTGGGTCCAGAATCTGTACAGTCAGCTGAGGACCAATGAAAAAAGACAAATTATATTATAATATAAATATATGTATAAAACCAAAGCCATGTTTTCATTTGTGCACTTAATCTCATATAGTAATTGAAGCCTTTAGCTGTTGTATCGATATTGTTTGTTGTTTGAGTTTCAGAGAGACCACTTTATATTACAGCTGCTTTTTGTTACATTACATATCATTAAATGCTGAAGTTTTTTATACAATATCATAAAAGGTATAAATTATGAGCTGTAATGTATGTGAAAAGTCATATTTGTGAAATCAGCTTCATGTACACTAAAGTCACGTTATCCTAGTTAGCACAATCCATAACATCCTGTACTCTAGGGTGCTCTTTATTCTCTCATTGTAAATGAAACACACACAGGTTTCATAATACCAGAGAAACAATAAACTTGAGCTCATTAAACGTGACGTTGAAATATTAGATTGCATTCCTTTCATTCACCTCAATGTCTGACACAGCACATTACAGATAAGGTAAGGAGGCTGCTACCAGGAGAATACTGTGTGTTTATGTTGTCTAACGATATGTAAGGACATTAAATAATTCTGTTACGAGCTACATTTACGAAGGGTTCAACCTGAAGAAAATGGTGAAAACGAAAAGTCAGGCAGGCCAATCTGTCAATCAAATGAACAAAAAAATTGTTCAGAGAACTGTTTATACATCGTATTTGTTTATTACTGAACACTATAAGGCCTCCGTAGAACTGGATGAATTTAGTAAGTTATTGAGTAATAGCTATTAGATGCTAGATAATGAGGCTTACAGTGCTCATGGAAAAACTACTATAGCAGAATAAAAACTGGTATGTAGGAATTAGTAGTTATATAATGTAACTACTACTATACTATAATGTAACCGTAGTAGATTAGGCTATATTAGATTTTATTAATAAGTGATTTTTAATAGTTTAGATGTTTTCAGGATAACATGTTAGATGAATGTGCTCTCACCAAAATCAGTTATTTGTATAAAGTCTGCTGTGTTCCTGGAATTGTTGTATAACTAGCACATGACTCATTGCTTTGGGCAATTTTATTAAAGTCTTATTTTTTCCAGACCACTAATATGCCCAAAAATGCATTACTCTAAATTTATCACAGTTCTTTTTTTCCATTAATATTAAGTACATGTAGTGCGGTCTAAAAACCTGCACCGGAACGCGTCTTGTTGTTCCCCTGCAGAGCGCACTGAGTCCCCCTCACCAGCAGAGTCCTCTGTTGTCCAACCAGAGCCGCCGTGAAACGCGATTCCTCTGTTTGTCTGTGCAGCCCTGCCCCAAAGGCCTTCAGCTGCTTCTACACAAATACCTGCTCTGAAACTGACCTGGACCAGTGTCCCGGCTGTGAGCTGATACTTTTAATCCGGTAAAGACTAAAGCAGCGTTTGGCCTGTTTGCCCTGTTTGCCGACACGTCACGTCGCTTTCGGTAAGTTTGAGCCGATCAACGAGCGGAACAGCGGTGATGATGAGCGGTAGCATCCCGGCTACAGCCGCGGACT
Source organism: Ctenopoma kingsleyae (assembly GCA_032353495.1). Lineage (NCBI taxonomy): Eukaryota > Metazoa > Chordata > Actinopteri > Anabantiformes > Anabantidae > Ctenopoma > Ctenopoma kingsleyae. The sequence continues at coordinate 7,876,352 of JAUBNQ010000003.1, forward strand.
CGGGGTAAAAAGTTGATCGTGTTCGGTGTGGACAAGAAAACATATCAACACCGCATAGATCAGACATCATAACGCGTAATGTGAAATCCAGTATGTTAGACACTTTGCGTAAAAAGTGTTTAAAGACAACACAGAGTTTGGTTTCCGGGGCGTGACCTTCCTCTGAACTCAACAAGTTGATATCTGGACTGATGTTACATGGTTCATATATTTTGGGAGTCTGATCCGGTTATTGTTTTGCACAAAGCCCACAAAGTTCATTGTTTTTACTTAGAAATTTCTTAGAACTTAAGAAAAAGGTTTTTGAAGAATGGATAAAACCTCACTATAACACATCCAGATCATGGGTGTGTTATTTAAAAAAAATGGGCCTCTCATTGTTTTGCACCCATTTTTGTTGACATGTGTCTTTGTGGCCGTCTTTAATCTCTGTTCTTAATTTTAATCTATTTGTGCTCATACTGTGTCTGTTTTGGTTGTTTTTGTTTCTTGGGATTATTATGTATCTACAGTATTTGTGATAATCTTTAATGGGTTTTATGAAAAGGTTTTACCTCCTGTATTATGTTGTCATAATGTATGTCTGGTGGGTTCATTTACCAGTTGGCTGTACTTCATATATGGAAGGTTTTATATATGTATATATATATATATATATATATATATATACATAGACAATGTTCAACAGTTTGATTATAATTTTCCAACATAATGACATCACCATTAAATAATACTGTCAACGATACTGGTCAACAAAAAGGTAATATCTACCCTCATACTCTGCTAATCAATCAGAAATGTGCATACAAAACGGCTGACAGTGTTTTCAGGATGAAGTGACTAAAGACTTTCTTACATTTCCTTCACTTGTGACCCTCCCTTTCAGGCATGCCTCTCCACAGCATTTGGCCCTTGTGTAGGATGTTTTGTCAGGACTGAAGAATCGTCTGCAGCACGATGGGCAACGAGGACAGCCTTGAGGATGTGTTTGTTGCTGTTATTCGTCCAAAGAATCAAGTCAGCCTAAGTTCAAAGGAGTACAGAGCCAAAGCCTATGAGGTAAACGAATTGAGTTTGACAAGTGATCACATGCTCTCCTCAACATGCACGCTAAAACCACCATCACAAAATATGTGCAGGGCACTGTTGATGGACAATGGAAGAAATAAACTCACTGCTCGTTTCCTCTGTTGCTTGTAAAGATCCTGTTGAAAGAAGTTCCTTTGGAAGGGAAGGAGAAGAAAAGAAAGAAAGTCCTCCTGGCGACAAAGATCCAAGCAGGAGGAGACAAATCTAAATCTATTTTGGATTATGTTGATGAAACAATCAGACCGATATCTAATAATCAAGGCTTCGTAGGTGAGTAACTTGATGCATGTCTAGTTTTAGGAGCCAATGAGTGAGTCTGAGACAGGCTCACCACTGAAAGCTCCATGTAAACTGTTGGTTTTGGCTTGTGACCCCTTCAGGTGAAGCAGTGATCTACTCCAGGACCACAATCATAGGTTGCACATGCCTTTGAATCGTGAATAGTTCAATCAAAGATCTAAACACAGTTTTGGTTTGCAGGTAAGCGCGTGGTGCACATGAAGAAATTTCCTCTTGATGGAGACAACGAAGGGAAAGAGGCCTCGCTTTTTGTTGTGCCCATCAATGTTAGAGGTGAGCAATTAAATCTTTTACTACTGACTCCACAGAATATAGTTTAAACTATACATTTTTATATTAATGAGTCTGAATGTATTAACCTATTCTAATCAGACAACAGCAAGCCTGTCTACAGCACTGGGAGCCCCAGCTTTTACTGCTTCCAGGACATTATGCGGGTGTGCAGTGAGACCAGCCCTCACTTCTGCTCCATCACTTCCAAGATGCTCCTGGCCCTAGACAAGTGAGAACATCTTTAAAAACATGATTTTGCAAATAGCTGACACTGTGATGTGGCTTTAACTTCCTTAACTTCCACAGATGGTTAGCAGAGCAGCACACCGTGCCTCATGCTATCCCCGCTTTGTTCCGGCCAGCAGCCGTAGACCGGTTGAAGACCAATGTCAGCAATCCAGCCTATAGCAGCGAGGGCAAGCTGAGTGATGAGGGTCTGCACATGGGCTACACTGCCCTGGAAATCAAGAGTAAGATGATGTCCCTAGAGAAGGCAGACATGTGCATCATCAACCCACTCTATGGCTCTGATCTGCAGTACACCAATCGGGTGAGAGACGTCATCATAAGGCAGGATATGAGACAGGACTAGTGTCTGGAAGTTTAAATACTTAAGAGACACACAGTGTTTTGTTAACATTTTTGGAAATGATCATGTAATTCACTTAATTAAATCACCTTTCTATGTGTGTTATGTGTGCAGGTGGACAAAGTTATCATCAACCCATACTTTGGGCTTGGAGCACCAGACTACTCCAAGATCCAGATCCCCAAGAGGGAAAAGTGGCAACATGGTCCCAACTCTGTGACAGAAGACAAGTGAGGGCTTATTCTTACATGAATCACATTGTGTCTCGTTTCTCTCTTCTTTCTGGGGCAAATCCTGCCACATTAGTCTAATTAATACAGTTTTTTTTCACAGGGATCGGCAGTGGGTGGATGACTTCCCTCTTCATCGCAGTGCCCTTGAAGGAGACACAGAGCTGCTCTCTAAGCTTCTGGACAGCGGTTTCTCAGTCAAACAGCTCGACAGTGACCACTGGGCTCCCATTCACTATGCCTGCTGGTGAGTCGGATGATTGTCTTGAGAAAGTCTGAAGTATCTGTAGGTTCTGATGTTGTTTTGGTCATGTTGATTTGGTTTCATCCAGGCACGGCAAAGTGGAGGCGACTAAGCTGTTGCTAGAGAAAGGTAACTGTAATCCAAACATGCTGAACGGCCAGCTCAGCTCCCCTCTGCACTTTGCAGCCAGAGGAGGCCACGCAGAGATAGTGCAACTCCTACTGCAGCACCCCGAGATTGACAGGGTATGAAATTAGATGTTTCTTTTCTTTTTAACACCTTTGTTCCTCTGTTTTTATCCCAGTGAAGTTAATGGATGTCATGATTGGAACATTGCCTTTGTTTAACAATGTATGCTTTTCATGATTATATGTGCACTACTCAAGAATGATGTATTACCTTTTTGGTTTGTAATATCACTTGCTAAAGCTTAAAATAAATTCTGAATTGTCAAATTTTTGTTTGCAAAAATGTATGAAAATTGATTAACTAAAAAAAACAAATATAATTCCACTAGTGCTGATCACACACACATCAGTAATATGTTTGCAGCTCACTAAACTGAGTATTCATTAGGCTGGACTGTAATATTAGTTAAAATGTGATATTTTACACGTGTAATAATTTTTTATGTTGCTTATATAGATATATAGACAAAGCTTTCATGTATTGGAATGCACAACATCACAATTCATGATACAATTATAGTGATTGATAAAAAGCAGCAAATCTTGATATTGACTCTTTGACCAACAGCACATAGAAGACCAGCAGAAGAAATCACCTCTACAAGTGTGTGAGGAGAACAAACAGAACGAATGGGAGGAGACGGTGAAGCTTCTGCAGCAAGCCAGCAGCAAACCTGTGAGTCCCACATCATTGATTACCAAACTGGAAAATAAGTTATTAGATTTAGAGACTACTTTCATGACAGCGTATGCCTTCATCATTCATATTCAGCTGTCACCGTTTTCAGGTTGATGCAGACTTTTGCTACTGCTTTGTTTTGTTGTTATGCTCAACTTGCCTTAAGCCTTAAGAACACAGCATAATTTTTAATGGTCTAACAACCTGTGCTTATATGTTAAATTCAATTCTGGATTATGAATAAACACTCAAAGCAGGAGTGTGCACATGCTGGAGGAATGTGATGTTGTTTTTATATGTATTTAGTGTCACTGGATGGTGCCATTTCCTCAAGCACAGGCTAACTGTCAAACTCATTTAACTTTTTAATAACATAGGACTAATATGTTTTACCTGGTTTTGTTCCTGAAATGTGTCCATGTGTTTGTTCCACAGTATGAGAAGGTACGTATCTACCGCATGGACGGCTCTTATCGCTCTGTGGAGCTAAAGCACGGTAACAACACAACAGTGCAGCAGATCATGGAGGGCATGCGTCTTTCTCAGGAGACCCAGCATTACTTCACCATCTGGATCTGCTCCGAGAACCTCAGTGAGTCCACGTTTTAAACCTGAATTCACCCTGTGGTTTTGTAGCCACGATGAATTCAAAGATCGGAGAATATTTAAGTTTTTTTCTACATCTACAAAAGCCTGGTCAAGCTTGCATGGTGCAGTTTTGATTCAGTAATTGTAAAAACATTTGGATTCTATTTTAGTATAAATGATTTTTAAATATCTACAAAGACATAATCTTTTCAAGAATAAATCTTTCAACATCGTAATTTTTTAATTCTCAGTCAGTTACATTTTCTAAACGCATTGCAACAACAGGGTGTGTATGTTTTGTATGTCAGACCTGCAGCTGAAGCCGTACCATAAGCCTCTGCAACACCTGCGCATCTGGACAGAGATTGTGACGGATCTGACAGTGCTGGATCCTCAGAGGGAAACACCTCAGTTATTCCTTCGCAGGGATGTCCGGTTGCCCCTTGAGATTGAGAAAAAGGTAGCTCAAACAAGATCCTATTCATTACAGTACATTGTGTTTATGCCACTTAAAACATCATCAGAAACTGTCTACACAGTTGCAGCTGGGGTAAAAGTTCTGAATGTTGAGATTCAGAAGTTTTACGCAGGTCCTCACTTTGCTACTTACCATTTTGTTCCAGGTGGACGATCCGCTGGCCATCCTTATCCTGTTTGATGAAGCACGTCACTGTCTCCTGAAGGGCTTCTTTCCTGCTTCAGACAGCAAGCTGATCACACTGGCCAGCCTCCTCCTGCAGATCATCTATGGCAGCTATGAGAGCAAGAAACACAAGCAAGGATTCCTCAAGTAAAATGTTATATCTTATATCAGATATCAAATTAACCTTTTTCTATTGTATTATCTTTAATATATAGTATAGTAATACAGAGGTGCATGACTTTAATTTAATTGAAAGTGAATATTATTTATTAACATGATTTTGATTTTGTATTGTATAACTATTTCAAATTCTGTTTTAGTCAAAAAAAATTTCTGTTTTTTTTCAATAGTGAGGAAAACCTAAAGTCAATTGTGCCGATATCCAAAGTAAAAAGCAAAGCATACCACTGGACCAACAGGATTCTTCACGAATACAAAGTACACTGATGTTTTAAACATTTTTTTCATTCAGTAAACTAAACCTGGCTTCTCCCTGAGATGGCTAAGAACATGTTCCTCTCCCTCATCAGGCCCTGAGCACCAGTGAGGGTGTGAGTAAAGAGATGCACCACCTGCAGCGACTCTTCCTGCAGAACTGCTGGGACATCCCGACATACGGAGCAGCTTTCTTCACAGGCCAGGTCTACACCAAGGCCAGTGCCAGCAACCACAAAGTAATCCGTGTCTATGTTGGCGTCAACACGAAGGGGCTGCACTTAATGAATATGGAGACCAAGGTATCAGGCCATCTCTTTTTATGTCGTATAATTTAGATTCTGATTTTTAAATGTGGTCCATGAGTGTAAAGTACAGACACCTCAAAATTCAAATTTAACTACTGCTCATTCATATATTCCAACTTGTGCTGTAGAACACTTGGAACCTTTTAAGGGGTATTTGTGCTTTCCCTGGTGTTTATAAAATAAGGGTCTGTTTAATGTAATAGTTTTGAATGATGCTGGGAAGAAGCCATCAGCATACCTGATTTATTCTGAGTGTTAGATTTTTCAAGTATGAGTGGTTAATGATTAAATGTACATTTTGAAGTGAGTTGTTCCTTTAGCTTAGCATGGAATACATAAATAGTTGTTTATAATTAAAATAATGCAAACCCCAGGAAGAGGTTTAATTAATTTGTATATCAGTTAATGTTGTTTGTTTTAACAGGTCCTTCTCATCAGTTTGGAGTATGGCACATTCATGTGGCAGCTTGGACATGCTGACCAGTACTTTCAGATACACAGTGGTGACAACAAAATGAACTTCATTGTGCACACAAAACAGGTAACTACACCAAGATGCTTCCAAGACCATTAAAGTTATTCCTCATTGTTTTAAAAACATATAGCACAGTAATCCAGACTCTATATGTAAAACGGAATTATTTTATTAGAATATTTTCTCGAGTATGATAGCTAAAGTTTAAAAGAGTTACATGTTGGAATGATTATTGTGAAGTTGAAACAAGAAGTCTCTTACGCTCATTATTTCTTCACAGGCTGGCCTTATTGTGAAGCTTTTAATGAAGCTGAGTGGACAGATGACTCCAAACGATAAAACTATTACAGATAAATATGCCTATGGCTGAAAAACTATTGAAGGAACCACAGTGGCCAAAGACTCTAGTGCAGGTTCTTCTTACTGACTCCTGTTTTACTGCAGTAACTCTGTATAGGGAGCATCTTCAGCCTCTCTTCAAATGTCTCATTTTGTATATTAGGCTTACTGATATCTTACACAGTTTTACAGGTCATATATTTCCATGCCGTGTAAATAATTTCATTATTTAATGTGTTGTTTTAATAAACTGACTGTATGAATGAATATGTATTTTCATTTGTTGAATTTTTTTTTGGAAGATATTATCTTGAAGTACCAAAAGTTTGGGTGAATGAAAATGAAAAGCTGCTTGATATATATTATTAGATACTATTTAGCTATATGTGACTACTAATACAAATACAACAGAAATAACACCTTACTACATGTACAACAATATCAATTCCCCTCTCTGAGGGACTGAGCTGTCAAGAAAAGTAACATATAAAGTAAAAAAAAAAATATTTTACCAAAATGAATTAAATTAAATATATAACCATTTTCTGGGCCCATAAAAGACACCCAATAAATAAATAAAACTAGACTGACTAAACTTTGCAAACAAACAGCAGAACTAACTAGACCAAACTGCATGAACAAAGCTAAACTGATCTAATAAATAAAACACAAAGAGTAGCACACAGTATATACTGGATGATCAGCCCATTGAAACGAGAGGGGTTACAACAAACAAACATTAATAACTAATCAATAAAACAGTCAGGAGAATAGATAATCTGTCAGTTTACAAAACATATCTACCTCAGAGCAAGGCTACCACAAATATAATTTAATCTAAAGAAATAAAATCTCAAAATAGAAATCCCAAATTCCCATATTATTCTGTCAGAGCTCTTGGTCTGGTCCTTGGCTTGAGTCTCTGCATATAATCAGGCTTCACTCTCAGCATCTTGTGGTCCCTACACCACACAGAAAAGATCCCAAGCACAGCTGTCAGTTCAGTAGTAAGTGGAACAAGATTCACAACTCTGCCTGTTCTCCAGCCTCACTCCCAATATTCAAAAAGTCATCCTATGCAAATGGTTGTTATGTCTCACAAAACATACATTTCTTCTCAAGGCACTTTGCTTCAAATGTCTTCTCCTTGACTTAGCTGTGTTGCCTGCTTTGTAAGTCACTTGAATAAAAACATTTGTGTTGCAAAAGTGTAAATGTAAAATGAGAAAGCTGTAAACTGATAAGATGTTCTTTCATAGCCTACAATATATCAATAGAGAACTACTTCAAAAAACATATTTTTCAACATGAATTGATTTATTCTATCCAGAAATAGACTCTGTAGTTGGTAGCAATAAAAAAGCAAATGTAGCAGGATGCACAATGGGGAAACAAATATCTAGTTTATTAAAGTTCTAGTTTAACTTTCAAAGGGCTGAAAAATATGGCAATGAAGATTTTCTTTGAATCAATTTAAAGTAAGAGGACAAAGATGTCTGTTACCATATAAGTTGATATATGGTAAAAAAACTAAAATATTTTATTTTTAATCCCTGTGTTTCTGTCATTGAGGAATGGGGAAAAAATGTACCTGGATCCTTACCTAACCTATAAAATACCTAAATCATCACAATATACTTCAAGTATCAAAATTAGAAGTGCCCAGTTTGTAGAATGCGTTCTGAATGTCAGGTTCATAAACATTTTATTATTTAAATAAAAGTACCTCAGAATGGTGCTTAAGTAACTTCCCAACACTGACAGGGACTAGTGTGCATATAAATAGACCAACATATAATGTCAAAACTTAGACCCCCCAGGGGCACCGGTGGATGTCTTGCCGGGGGCACCTAAATGTCCAGAAACGGCCCTGTAAGATAAGAAAACTCGCTCTGCTATTACCGTAAAGTTCACAGAATTTGCGCACTTCAAGTACTTACGGCTCGTTTCACAGTTTCCATACCTTTGTCGGCCAGTGACTACACATAAAATTGTTTAATAATGCAGGGTAACAAGTTTTACTAAAAACCAATACGTTTAAAGGGAAATAACACATGATAATACACATCTTGTCCATCATAACTTCTGATGGCCGATGTTCGCCCTACAGGAGTGACATCATATAGCAAGACATGGGTTCAGGTAGCATCAACCAATCATAGCTTCAGTTGCTTAACAGAGACGCGGTCAACAGCCAATAGGAAGCCTCCATTGGTCAGGCGGGGGCAGGACCAGTGCTCACAGGTAGAGATGTTGGTGAAATATAACGGTGCCGCCGTAAAAACAGGCGGTGTAACTTTGGAGAGGTGATTGTTAAAGTTGAGCGTAGCGTCTACAGGGTGTTTAAATCGTTTGCTTTGGAGCGTGATATCCAGCCGGGCGCGTTAAACATGTCGATGCACTTGTACCAGCTGAGCAGTAGACTGCTCGGGGAAACCGTGGGTAAAGTAAACGACAACCTGACCTCCGTAGTGCTGGCTGCTTCTGCCATCACTCTCGCCCTGGGATATATCTCTAAAGTACTGCTCAAACAGTCCTCACAAGACAAGGATCTGGTAAGTTAATACCAAAAATCCAGTGCCAGAAATGCATTGTCAGTTTGTATTCATCATTCACTGTTTATTTCCTGTCTTTTTTTATAGAAATATCCTCCATACATACCCTCCAGCATCCCCTTCCTGGGTCATGCCATTGCGTTTGGGAAGAGCCCCATTGAATTTCTTGAAAACGCTTATGATAAAGTGAGTATTATAGTGGAACTGAGACTGTTTATTTGCAGCTATGTTTACTACCATTCGGTTGTTTAAATACCTTTACGTGAAAAGTGCCAAAAAATTTAACAAATGTGAATATTAGTTGGTTATATTATATCAAACTAAACATCTCTAGGTTCATATATTTGGGAACTTGTATTTGTTAAACAACGTATGAGAGCTGCAACAATTAGGTGCAGAAAATGAATCGGAAACTGTTATATCCTAGTACGTAGCCACAAATCTCCTCAAATGTGCAGATTTTAATTGTGCATCATCACCATTTGCATTAGTATGTGATTTATAACTAGCAAATAAGAAGTGATTAAATCTTCTGTACGGCTTGGTAAGCTAAAATTGTACAGTAACTCACACACAACAAAAGCAAAAATAGGAGACTGACTTGAAACTTGCAATTGATGTCATCCTGTATTTCTTGCTGTCTTCCCACAGTATGGACCTGTGTTCAGTTTTACCATGGTGGGGAAAACATTCACATACCTGCTGGGCAGTGAAGCAGCCTCACTGATGTTCAACAGCAAGAATGAAGACCTGAATGCTGAGGATGTCTACTCCAGACTGACAACTCCTGTGTTTGGCAAAGGAGTAGCCTATGATGTGCCAAACCCTGTGAGTCTTATCAGACTTATCAGATCACGTTTATTAAGAAATCCACATTTACATATGAAGAACAGTGTAAAATGTATGAAAGATACAAGATCCTGAAAAGTTACCGTAATTGTTAACAAAGTAAATCACTGCATATTACAACAATATCTATGAGCTGTAATAGAAACTTCCTTAATGTGTTTCAGATCTTTCTAGAGCAGAAGAAGATGCTGAAGAGTGGTCTTAACATTGCACATTTTAAGGAACATGTTAAGATTATCGAAACTGAGACCATAGAGTATTTTCAGAGATGGGGAGACAGTGGGGAGAGAAGTAAGTATATTCACACATAATATGAATACACACAGGTATTAACTGTAATAATTGGACTGTTATTGTATCATTTTATGATGTGCTTGCAGGCTTATATTGTGTCCAAAACAGCACAACCTAAATGCATTACCTTCACAATTTGCTGTAAAAATAATGTCACGTATATGTGGTTGTATAACTGTCAGATTGGTGGTACCCACTAAGCCTTTTTTTTCTTGCCTGTATCAGACCTGTTTGAAGCCTTGTCTGAGCTGATCATCCTGACAGCCAGTAGTTGCCTTCACGGGAAGGAGATCCGCAGCATGCTGAACGAGAAAGTGGCCCAGCTGTATGCCGATCTGGACGGAGGATTCACCCACGCAGCCTGGCTCCTGCCTGGCTGGCTGCCCCTGCCCAGCTTCAGGTACGACTTCTGGATACGAACACATTTGCACACAGTATGATTCTTCTGTACCAAAAATGTGTAAAAACATTTAACTCTTTTGGTTAGGAAAAGGGACAGAGCTCACAGAGAGATCAAGAACATCTTCTATAAGGTCATTCAGAAGCGCAGGAGCTCTGGTGAGAAAGTGGATGACATCTTGCAGACCCTCATTGATGCCACATACAAGTAAGTCACCTCCAGTCATTTAAAAACTCACTGAAAGTAAAGCAGTTCACTGCTCACCTGTGAACACAACATATACTGTAAAATACTGTAAATATGTATGATGTCTAAACCCCAGGGTTAATTTGTTTTCCTTCAGAGATGGACGACCCCTGACTGATGATGAGATTGCGGGGATGTTGATTGGTCTCCTTCTGGCGGGTCAGCACACGTCCTCCACCACCAGTGCCTGGATGGGTTTCTTCTTGGCCAAAGACAAAGCTCTGCAAGACGGCTGCTATGCTGAGCAGAAGGCTGTGTGCGGAGAAAACCTCCCTCCACTCAACTTTGATCAGGTAAGAATTCTCCATTTACTTGAATGAGTGTGAATTAGGCATGCTCTGATGAAAAAATAGAACATGATTAATTATTATTATGATTTACAAAGTAGCTAAAATAATATGAAAAGTTGCATCTGTCGCTTATTTTGGCTAATCTAGGATATGAATTCAGCGCACCATTACATCAAATCTACTAATAATGGTAAAATGAATAAATAAATGAATGAAAATAAAGAAATTAAAATAATAATTAATAATCAAAGCATTATTTAAAAAAAACTCAGGGATTTGAATTCAGCCTTCCTGTCTGTTTACTTCGTCTTTGTGTTCCTCTCCCGTCGATAGAAGTGTAATGCAGCAACAAACCTGCGAAGGTGTGAAAACCATATTGCTAATTTAAAATCCTAATATTGTCCTGGTGATGTTTGTAGCTGAAGGATCTCAATTTATTGGAGCGATGTCTAAAAGAGACTCTGCGTCTTCGCCCGCCTATCATGACCATGATGAGGATGGCTCGTTCTCTTCAGGTAAGAACATCTGGCTGAGTAGACATATTATACATTTGCTCCAGATACAAGTCCTGAATCATAACCTGTTGTGTTCTAGATGTAGTTCACCTCTAGTGTTGAGCATTCAAACAAAAGACAATCACCACATTCTTACTACTACTGTATAAAACCTGTGGCTTTTTGTGGATGCTTTATCTCAGACTTCAGCAGGTTACACCATCCCTGTCGGCCATCAAGTCTGCGTCTCACCAACTGTCAACCACCGTCTGCGTGACACCTGGGTGGAGAGGATGGAATTCAGACCTGACCGCTACCTCGATGACAGCTATGCTGCAGGGGAGAAGTTTGCCTATGTGCCCTTTGGAGCAGGTAAGAAAATAAGTTTAAAAACTTTTTTACATACTAACACAGAATGTTTCAGCTTTCTCTTTATCACACATTTAAAGAACTATTTGTCACATTGTGTATGCTAGAGACTAAGCTAACAGCTTTTAAACTATGGCGAGAGCAACTGTCTGTGCAATAAAATCAGAACAGTCAAACAACATACTTTTTTTTCCTTCATTGTAAATAATACATTTTCCCATAAATATTTTCCTGATCAGTGACCAGGAAGGAATCAGCCTGATAAATATATCTCTGTTATCTGTGTCCGAAAGCGAGTGCTTTACATGCACGTCCAGCTTTCTTTTACAACTCGATGGTTAATAATTTTACAGTTTCATATGGGCTGAACACACCTTATCCCGGTAATTACAGTGGCTAGTTGGAAGACAAGCAGGGTTGCTCACCCCTGGTCTAGAGAGGTCATGTGAGTGTTTAATGAGATTTCTGATTTCCATATAACTGAGCAAACTTGAAATGCTGAAGACTTGAGAATATGACAGCAGCCACAGCACCAAATAATAAAAAAAAGTTTTGTGCTGGCACATAAGCTGAGTTGTGTTAAATCTAATGCAAACTATGCTTCTCTGCCTTTGTCTCAGGCCGTCATCGCTGCATCGGGGAGAACTTTGCCTACGTCCAGATTAAAACCATCTGGTCTACTTTACTGCGCATGTATGAGTTCAACCTGGTGGACGGATATTTCCCCACAATTAACTACACCACAATGATACACACCCCTCACAACCCCATCATCAGATACAGGAGGAGAAAACAGTGAGAGACTTGAGGAAAATGACGAAAGGAAAAGAGCAAAGACACATGAATATCT
>JAUBNQ010000003.1:7889178-7910401 GCA_032353495.1 Ctenopoma kingsleyae
CAACAAGCCTTGATTCTGTGATAAAAGCTGTTACAATGGTGTAAGATCAGTTTGCAGGATGACTGTCCGACATGCAATCTGATACCACCCTGCAAACTGATCCCACTGAGAGCTATGCTGCTCCTCGTCCACCGATGGGCGATACAGGAGGTCCTGTATTTGTTAAGCTATAACTTTAGTTTCTCTTACTCCCACAGGCATTTGAATTTATTTCGACTTATCAGACGTCTACTCAGAGTGAAGGGAGATGAGGCTATGCTGGGCCTTACCGAAAGTTACTAGAGAATGGTAAAGGTGTAAATTATTGCATCGTAACAGGGGTAAGAGATTTAAGAGTAGTGTGAGAGATAAGTCGTACACAGTGTAATCAAGCAAAATAAGTGATGATGCCTGTATGGTTTACCACATAGTTCTGTAGGTGAGCAGGGCCTAAACTGAAGGGGAATTTTTCCAGCTGGCTTCTGTGTTAAAGTTGTGGTGTTCATAGAGCTGGATGACTATGTCTAATAAAAAAAAAACTTATACTTTTCCAAATTATGGCTACACTGAACCCCAGATGATTTTAGTATTTTTTTTCAGTTTTTTATTCTCCAGACAGTTGACAATTTTCAGTGGCCCATGCATAATGGTAGTTTCTTTAAAAATAGCCATTAAATGATATTAAAATAACTTTTCTATAGCTACATTACACCTCAGCTAAATCATAAAAAAGTTATGCCATAGAAACATAAACATTTTCAGTGCTTGCAAAAAATAACAATATAAATTTACTGTGAGTTGCAACTGGTAAAGAAGAAAAGAAAACGCACCCTTCTTTCAAATAATGTAGTCCTCTTTATTTCAGTTTTTGACAAAATACCCAGAAAATTCAAAGCTCCTACGCTTTACAAAAATACGTTCTCTACAAATGTCCTCTGTAGTCTGTCCGGCCTAAACAAAACACAGTGTAGTGTAAGATATCCAGTAGCAGCCTCCTTAACAATAAACCCAAACATTCTCTACATAAACGCTCCACCCATACAACACAAACATATAAATTAATCACAAGGTCTTAAATTAGCATTAGACAAATATACATGATTGTAGCTCATCCACAACAAAGAGGCAGATTAAATTACAAACATAGCTGTTTTTCAAGTGCTGGCGACAAAAAGCCTGAATACAACATGTTGTACACTAATAAAAAATGTGTTTTGGTCCACATGGAAAGATACACCAGAACGATAGAAAACAGTAGAGCGCTCAGCACGAGAAAAGGCAACTGAGTTTCTTCAAGCCAAAGTAATCTGTCAGCATCTATCTTCTCAAGCCAAAGTGCAATTGAGCATATGAAGAAGCACCTGTGGAGAAAATTAAAGTTGAAACAAAACATTAAGCTGATTTATTATAATAAGTGGTGTTGTATAGTTCTCTGCACAGTAAATAACTTCTAGGGAAATCTACACATTTTTTATAATGTCACATAACCTCTTGCATGTTTATCTGCATGAGCCTTAAAATGTGATTTATGAATGTCTATATAAACGACACTACGGCATCTGCAAGTTAAAACATGTCAAAAGTAAGATTTCTCTTATTTAAACATTATTTTGAAAGCTTAACTCACTTATTTTTATTTATGCTTGCATGATGCTACTTGAAGTTGATTATTGAGCTTTTCTTCTCGTTTGAAGCGTCAGAATGAGTTTTTTGATTTGACTGATTTTACCCTGGGTATGCCTACACAAGATCAACAATGTGTTTTCCAGATGAGAAATGTAGCAGGGGAAATCGGGTTTCTTCTTATTTTTACATACAGTGTTAAAGTAGAGACAATACTGCAGAAAGATGACAAGGACATAATTACTAGAAGGACAAATGAACCCACTGTTTGTGTTACCTGACGTCACACTCCCCAGCCTCCTCTGCAGGGCCTCCAGTCTGGAGATGTAGTCTGTCAGAGCTCTGTCAGGGTCGTAACTCTCCAGGTGGGAACAGGCGAGGGGTCCATGGTCTCCAGTCATGTGAAACCTGCACATCACCATTAAAAAAGTAAACAAAATTAATAATCTGGGGCATCTCTGGTTGCTTAACGTACTGTACAGTACTAAGATACTAAGATTGTAATGCCTGTCATTTCTCCTCTCTCTGCTCAAAATACTGACACACTATTCACAGTAGTAGTAGTGATGAGTAGCAGCCTCGCTGTAAGTTGTACCTGTGGTGTGTGGAGGACACAGCTGATCTGGGGGACTCACGTCCACTTCGCCCCCTGATGCTGGAGACTCCTCCTCCACTTCCTCTTTCTCTGCACGTCTCCACACTGCCTGGGTGAAGGTATGGTGATATGGTATCCCTCACCTCTGTACCTGACACAGAGTAACAACAATGCAATGACTGTCACTTCAAAATGATATTCTCCAACATGTAGAAGCCATGAAATCCGTTATGAATTGCTGTTGTTACCTAATGACTGTCCTACTCCATTCTTGTTGACACTGCTGGAGGTGGTGGAGCTCATCCCTGTTGCCTTGTGCCATCGCTTCACTAAAAATCGCATTCTGGATTAACGAAGAACAAAAACATTTAGTATAATAAAAAAAAAAAAAACACAATAAAATCTCAAAGCTGCTCCAGATTCACCCCTTATTAAAATCAGTAAATCCAAAATTCTGTTGCCTACCTGGAGAGGGCGATAGAGACTCGGACGGCAGAGCGGAAGCGCATCCGCCCCCTGTGATGCTGACTGAGAGACTCCAGGCTGGAGAGCGACGGTCGGCCGGCCATCCTGGAGAGCAGCGCCAATGTGGCTTCCTCACACTCCTGGAAGCCTCCGAGCAGTAACAGCAGATACTTCTTCTGGTAGATCAGCGCTTTGCGGAAGCTTTCTGATCTCAGGTACTTCCCATATATCCTCTGGAAGCAACAGATAGACAGGAAAGGAAATAAAGTGAGGAGACAAGCTTTTCTTATCATCTCCACCATTACACAGAGTTGTCTGGCTTGGAGTTGCAACAGTTAGCTAATTCAAATAAACTACATGCTATGCGCCAACGGTGACTTCTTGAGTTATTTGCTGACCTTCAGTGCAGCATTGTCAGCGCCAGGTCCGGTTATCTCTCTCAAAGTGTCAGACCTGATCTCTGCCCTTAATCGGGCCACCTGGGACTGGGACAGGTGCAAGGCTTTCTCCAGGCGGATTTTCTCTCGAGTCCAAGCCTCACGCTCCTGGGACAGCAGCAACCCTGCTGAGTCCACCTTTGACACTCCTCTTCTGCTGCTGGACTGCAGAAAGAAATTTTATTTTAAGTCTATAGCATAGCATATCCAATATATGCTATTTGCTACATACATTCGCCTGTAAGGGACAAATATATCCTCAGCAAACAAGGTTTTACAATTTGTCACTCACAGTACTGTAAGCTCCTGATCTCATAGCAGTTTTTTCTCTGTATCAGCATGTTTTTCTGTCATCTACTCACTCTGTCTGCTGATCCCATTCCAGCCTGTCTGTAACGTCGGAGCTCTTCTTCCAAGCGTAGCGTGTGGTTCCTCAGATCGTTCTTCTCTTCAGTCAGGCGGCTGACAAAACCTGTCAGTTCGGCATTCTGCTTCAGCAACCGCTCTGTCAGGGAGCTGGAGGAGCCGGATGAGCCTCCTGCCAGCAGGGACGTACTCTAAGGGAAGAGATCGACAAGCAGTCACAAACATGTGTAAAGTGGATTAAAACTCATCAGCACAGTGAAAATGTTCTAAAATGTGTTTGTGTGTGAACTGAACTGTACTTCATACACGTTTCTCCAGACATATTGTATTAACTGTGTCAAAACTGACACCGTCAAAACTAAAGGAGATTGGATCAATAAAATTCTGACCTCTGGGACGGAGGGTAAAACTGGGGATTGCTGCAGCATAGTGATGACTTCATCAACATTGGACCGCACCCAGGACAACTCTTCACTGTCGACCTCAGCAGTCATCCTGTATAACACATTTACACATTTTCTGTATTATAAAACTCCTTTATGTCATTATGTCATGTTGTAGTTTATGCAGCATAAAAAAACACTAAGTGTTACTTAAGCATCTGCTTTAATTACCTGCCAGTAGTCTTGTTCGCCATGTTGCGGACTTTGGAAGAAATTAGGTGAAGTTTGCCCACAATTCTGTCGACTGTGCGCCAAGGCCCATGATGTAGTCCGCAGCTTTGACCTGCAGGAGAGAGCTCCAGGTGGGGAGACATGCTGGAGCTGGCAGACTGAATGTTTCCACTCTTCTGCTGGAACACCCAGTCTGTGGTGCGGTCTGTAGACTCACTGTGCCAGACAGCCTGATGTTTAAAGAAATATAAATACAATTTAATGCTAATGCAGTGCCAAAACACCTCAATAAAAAGCCTTATAAAACTGTATCAGATTGACAAAATGTATCAGGATTTATTAAGAGTACATAATTGAAAGTTGGTACTCACATTGTGTCCGTCAGCCTGCACGGGACCACTCTCTTTCTTCTCTCCTCTTTGCTCTCCTGTTTGGTTCAACCTGTCCTCCAGTCTCTCGTCCTCTTCTTCCAGGCTCCTCCTCCTCTGCAGCTCTCTCTCCAGCTTCTCCTGGGCCTCCAACATTCGTGCTTCCAGGCTTTCCAGCTGCACCCGAGCCTCCAGCAGTGCCTCCTGGTCATGTCTGGACCTCTGACTTGCCAAAGTCAGTTCCTCTTCTTTCCGTACAACCTCGAGCCTCTGGGCCTCCACCTGGCCAAGGAGATGCACCACCTACAGAAGAGTTAATAAAAGAGTTAGAATAAATGGTTCTACTAACAAAGGTAGAGGTTAGTAATTGTGTTTCCACTTCTACCTACTTCTGTTGTTATTCTGTCAAAGCTCTGAAGAGCCCGAGTGTAAGAAGTTAAACTAAAAGTTGCTTAAGAGATACACATGGAAACCACTGGAAAACAATGTGACGCGATGAAGACTTGTTGTATTGAAAATGTCTATTTATATACATTTGATGATTTAATTGGTGTGCAGGTTTGGCTTTTTACGGTTATGTTTAACAACCTGTCCAGTGTGAACAGAAAATATTACATAATATAAGGTTGCAAACACAACAAAATATTAATAAAAAATATGTTACACTGTTTTAATTAATGCCTCCAAAACAATGATGTCAAACATTTATATTATTTACTATGTTGTGTCCATTCTGTCAGTTCGGTAAATACAAAAATCTACAACCATCCTACCTGTGCATGCTTGTCATCCAGCTGCCTCTGCAGTCTTTCCAGCAGACTCCCTTCCTCTTCATGTCCCCTCCTGCCGTCCTCGACCTGCTCCTCATTGGAAGAACCACTGTTGGCGGAGACGCCAGTCCTCAGCTCCCTCTCTCTCCTCAGCGCAATGCTCATCTCGTGGGCTTTAGCTCGCTCCGTCTCCAGCTGTACCTGGAGCTCCTGGAGGCGTATGTGGAGACTCAGGCTCTCCTGCTCAGCCTGCTGGGAGAGCTGGGAAGAGGCCTGCCGTTCCTGATCCAAGGCAGAGGTCAGTTGGCCCACACGAGTCTTTTGCTCCTCCAGAGTAAGCTGAAGGTCCTGGATTGGAAAGTGAAAGCACAACCTTTTAAAATAATAATAAAAATGAAGTTGAGAAGATTAAGGTAGTAGACACTAAAACTTTTCAAATGCTCCCAGTAATTCCTTCACTCTTACCTCAAGCTCTTCTCGCTTTCTCTCCTCAGTTCTCCCCGTGCGACACTTCTCCTTCTCCATGGCCCACTGAAGATCCCTGCATCTCTTCCTCTCCTCTGTCAGATAGTCGTTCAGTGTGTCCACCTCAGCAGCCTTCTGTGATACCTCCGCCCTGTAGAAAAAGGTGATCTTAATGAGACAATAGCTAATGGATAATTTTGTCCCATAGAATGATTTTTGGTTTGTTGAAGAAGAAATGTTAATGAGAAAACACACAAATTTAAAATGAAGTTTTTTCATATTAAATTCTCAAATTCTTTTCAGATCCTTTCACCACCTAAGGTTTTCTAGCTTCAACTACAACTGTAGCATCCCTGATCTGAACTTTGTTACGTGTATTACACCTCTCTTTCGTCGCGTATATCTCTAATGTAAATTCAAAGAAGGAACCTAAAAATTCAGTATTTCTAAAGTAATTTGTAAAATTATAATAATAAAAAACAGACTATTATCTAAGTATTACATTACATCTGTCTTAGATTGAGCATTTTTACTACAATAGTTACTGAAATGGTCCAGGTGTGTTAGATACACACTACATCTGTGAACAAACACTGTGTCTAACCTGAGTGTGTCCAGCTCTTTGAGGTGTTTGTGCTGAGCCTTGAGTGTTGTTTCAAGCTCTAGTTTAGTCTGGGACAGTTCAGCCTTCAGGTCCTCCGCGAGCAGTCTGTCGGCCTCTGCTGCTCCATCAGCTCCACTTCCATCCCTCTGTTGCTTTGTGCCACACTCAACAGCTAAAGACATGACAGGCTGGGCACCTGCATGAGACAATTAGAAAAACATCAATCCCAGGAATCTCACAAAGACAAGTGATACATAAAATCTACTCAATATGAGGAAAAAGTGCAACTTTCAATACTGTTTTTATTTCACAGACAAACCACAGAATAATGTTTTATACTTTTAAGTTGTTCTAGTTGATGTCGGAGCTGATGAATTTCAGTGATGAAACTGGATCTCTCTGCAGTGTGGAGTGAATCCATTGCCTCTCTGTGGTGGCCGTCCTGTATCAGGATCACAAAAATAACACGTGTCTGATTATTGGCTGGTGTAAATAATAAACAGGAAAAAACTGAGAAGTGTGCCTGAAAAAACAATCTATATGGCTGTTTCTATCCAATAATTTACCAGTTTTTGTTATTTCCTGTTGAAACCTTGATATTTTAAATAATTTGGGTAAATCATCAGCAGTCACAAACAGAGAAAGGACTCAAAAACATCCTGTGATGTGAGTCAAATGCAGTAGAACAAACTTTACTATACATTTGGACTGGTGCAAATAGAAATGAACCGTTTTACAAAATTATTTAAAATTGAAATTTCAGAAATGTTTCTTTCGGTATGTACAGTAGCAGAAAAAATATCTTGTCCTTCTGGCTTCTCCTTTAATTTCAAAGTACAGTATGTGCAGTGTGTGAATCATAAAGGCGTAACCATATAGTGGAAAAGAATTCAGTTTTATTTTGTTTTTTTAACTGACCTGTTCAGCCAGTCTGTGCTCCAGCTGATTCAGGTGGATAATGGCATCACTGGTGTCCAGCAGGTCTAACTGGCTGTAGAGGGCATGTCTTAGCACGCTTCGTTCCCTCACAAACACCTGTCGCACTGCTTCTAGAAGCTCCCTGCGCCAGTCCACGCTGCCTGATGTCTACAGCAAGTCAGAGACACACAGATACAAACATGAGACAGACAGAAGGAAGTGATGACAAATATCACCACCTGACATTTAGAACTGGCTGAGACAAAATGCTGTTGAGGCTTTTTATTCTACCTGTTTTTCTCTGTGTGTCTGCATCTGAGTGATCAGGCCTTTGAGAGAATCCACAGTTGCCAGCAAAGCATCTCTTTCCTTCACCCAACCTTGGACGTTGAACTGGCTGCCCGGATCACCTTCTGAGACAGGAAGCTCGGACAGAGAAAGCACCTGCATGCCCTCCTGGTGCACCTCACGGAGCAATGTCTAAATAGACACAAAAAAACCACAGAGACAATACGAAATTTACAAAAGTTAAGAATGTTAGATATCAGCCCCAGCTACACTGACTAAAATCCCAGATGCTATCTACTCTCACAGTACTTTGTAGAGCTCTAGGTTGATGTTTATATTAAGTGTGGGTTGTACCTTGATGCGGTCAGTTAGTGGATCATCAGTTTCTCTCCTGGCACCCTCTGGAGTTGTCCGGAACTCCTGCTGCAAGCTTGGGAGGTCATATCCAGTTCTCTGGCTGTAGTCTGAGCTGCTATCTGCAACAGCACAAAAACTCTCTTGAAACAAATTACTGAAAACAGCCACAGAGCATTTGTTAATTAATTGTCTAAATAACCTAAAGCTTCAAGATTTTTTTATTGTTCCCACATTGTGCAGGGTCACAGCATGAAAATTATTATCACTGCAAATGGAAATGTGTGAAGTTAATACTACAGGTTAGGACAAACTATTCTGAACTGTTCTAAACATTGTCAGTTTGGTTCAGTTTAGTTACGTTAATAAAAATGAAAAACAGTGCTTTCTAATTGGAAAAAACAGATTTGAAACACGTGCAGCACTAATGTGAACAGAATTGTTGATCATAGGAGTAATGATCATGTTATATCTTACCACTGGTGTATCCATCTCTGAACTGTGATGCTGGACGGTCTTGTCTTGATGTATGGGCCTAGAAAGGAAGAAACACAACTATGTAACATTTCCATTAACTGAGCTTCTCAAATATGAGGATTTATTACTTTTCTATATTCTTCTTAACAATATACTAATTAACAGAATAGCCAATAATGAATTCCAACAGCAACAAAAGGCAGGAGAAGTGAGTGCAGCACATATTAAAGATTCATTAATATTAAATGAAGGTAATTTTCAGACAAATTAAAAATGCAAAAGTTTTACAAAGATGTCTTTAAAGTCTACAATGCCAGTAAGAGTAAGAAGTATTATCAAACATGTTTCCACCCCTCACCTCAGTAGAGCGCAGCTTGTCAATAATGGCCTTGAGGGCTTTACACTCATCCTCCAGAGCCTGTGTGTCCCTCCGCAAGTTCTCGCTCTCTGAAATATGCCGAGCCTCCATGTCCAGGATTTCTGCTGCATGAAGCTCCTGCATCTGTTCAATCTTCTCCTGAAATTCTCCAATCACTTCTTCCATGTCCTCTTTGGTGGCAGACTTCCTTTCTGGACTGAGATCAGGTATCTGGATGGGTTCGGTTTGTGTGAACGAGTCTGTTACAGTCACGTGCTGCTGCTCAGAGCTGCTGTTCAGCCGTGAGCTGTGAGATTTGATGGAGGACTGACTGGAAGTGGCAGAATTTTTCCTGGACGCAGATGGTTTATCTTTGGCACTGCTTCCTTTACCAACCAGCTGTTTGCTTCCTTTTCTTTTCGGCTGGGCGGTCGAGGAGGAGGAAGCAGAGGATTGAGGCTGAGGAGACGGAGAAGGAGAAGGAGAGGGAGAGGGAGAGGGAGGACCAGAGTCTGCTGTCTTCATCAAGGCTGTTCGTGCCTCCTGCAGCTCCTCTTTGAGCTTAGAAATGGACAGTTCACGAACATGCAGTTCATCCTGTAGCTTCTCATTGTGTTGCCTGTAGCTATTGAGTTCTTCTTTGGTTGTATCCACATTCTTTCTGACCTCCTGGAGCTCCTCTTTGAGTTTAGAAATGGAAACCTCACACACTCGAAGGTCCTCCTGAAGTTTCTCATTATGGTGCCTGTAGCTGTTCAGTTCTTCTTTGGTGGATGCGGCATCATTTCTGGCCTCATGGAGCTCCTGTAGAAGCTCACTCTTATCAGCTTTGTCTTCTTCAGCTTTTACCTGGTGGAGAGGTAGGCAGGGGGTCAAATACTATAAGTACTGTATAGCCAGGAATTGCGAAAAATATATTAGAGAAGTATAACTACTAATGATGATAATAATGTAAAACAAAAAAAACTTACTTGGAAAAGTTCTCCTTTAAGTTGAGCAATGGTCATTTCCCGCTCCTTAAAAAAATGTATGTAATTAAAATGTGAAAAAATAAATACCATATTTACTATAGATTAAGCAATAGCTGACACTCTTAAGGAACAGTTACAATACAGCCAACAGTTAGGTAGCTTAGAATAAACACTGGAAACTGAGTAACAAAACTCCCCTAAATCTGCATTAAATAGGAGTGTAACAAAGTTATGTTATGGATGTGAATTTAATGTTAACTAATGAGCTTAAAAGGTGCTGGAAGTAGGAGTTTATTGCCTGTGCACAGAGTCAGGCTGGTTGTTTTCCCCGTTTCCTTTATGCTATGCTAAGCTAACTGGCTGATGTATATATTTCCCAAAAAGTCTGTTTTTGCAGTACAGAAGATTCTTTAAATGGATTTCACTGAACACTAAAGACAGGATATGATTATAAAACATTTAAATATTCAGCTGGCTCTGTACCTGCAGCAGCTCCTGTAGCTTCTCCAAGTTCTCCCTGCAGCTGTTCAGCTCCTCTTTGGTTGTGGCCGCCTCATTCTGAGCCTTCTTAAGTTCTTGTTGTAGATTGGACACTTCACCACCATTGGAGGATACCTAAAGTGACCAGGTTATAGCAAGACTTTCCAGTAAGCATGCCTGCTTCTGAGGAAATACTGGTTTATAAAAAATGTACAGTGTATTAAATCAAATGGTTCGTCCTACCTTTTGTAGTTGGCCCTGTAGTTTCTCTATTGTTGCTGTTTTTTCCTGGACAGAAAAGCAGATGACTGTCACCAAACATCACAAATGCATAATATGAACACTGAGAAGCTGTTCAACATGACATACTTGGAGATCCTCCTGGAGTCTGCTGCAGCTGTCCTTGTAGTTGCCAAGCTGCTCTTTGGTGGCCAAGGCCTCGTCTCTGACCTCCTGCAGCTCCTGGAGAAGCTCTGACACTGCTGGTTGGTCATCAGTAGAGGAGGCCTGAAAAAAAGGTCACGAAGTTTAAAATTTATCAGAGCTCTATTGTGGAAGAGACAACAATACACTGTCTGACACTTCAGATCAGAATGGATTCATTATGTTAAGCATTAATCTGATGAAGGCTTACAAACATGATCCAATATAGAATCTAATCAGTACCGATATTTGTTGTTAATCACACACCACAAACATAAATATGATAATTGTTTTTTTTTTCTTCAAGAATACCTGAAGCTGCTTATGAATGCTTTATATTTTTCACATTTAATATCAGTACATAGTATAGTATCAGCTACATAATATTTTAAAATAATAAACAAAAACCTCAGTTGTAACCTTTAAAAGTCCAGTATGGAAGTGGGCTACAAGCTGGTATGGTTACTTGGTGACACTTAACACTAGTAAAAACATTTTACATATTAATAAGACTTTATCAATATGATCAACTTGACTAAAATGAAATATATTAAAAAAAGACAGTGGTACAAAATTATTTGCATGCTCCAGTCTTCTCTCCTTTAAATGTTTAACGTCCTCAACCTGGAGCACCTGATCCAGACACACAGAAAACACATTTCTACTATTTTTCATTGCACTATATGTATGATTAACCCACTTTTACTGAATGTCCTTTTCAATGAGATATCAACTTTGCAAAAAAAAATTACCTTTAACTAGAACATCTTATTATTTCGGAATCTCTCTGTAATTTCCAGCATGGATTCAAACTTTTAAGGAGCCCTGCTGGTGCATCTAAAAACTCAACATCTAACTGACCACAAAAATATATAATTTTGTGGTTTGATGGGAGGGTATCTGCAGGACTAGTTCTTGGCTGAACTCTTACCTCTGCAGTCCTCTGAGGAGTCCTGGTCTTCATTTGACTGAGCAGGTCCATGAGCACAGCCAACCTTCTCTCATACTCCAGCACTTCCTCCTCAGAGCTGGAGAGCAGCTGCTTCTGGAGCTCCTGGTCTTTCTGCATCCCACTGAGTCCCACTTCCAGTTCACGAAGCTTCTGGGTCAGATGGACCACTTTCCCTGTGGGAACTTGTCTCGCTTGACTCTGTTCTCTGAAATCCATTTGAGGAATTCCAAAGTCACTAAAGTTGTAGTCACGTTGCTCCACATTTGGCTTCACGAGTGGCTCTGCATGCCTCTGCAGGTCCTGGTTTTCTTTGGATCCCTGTGACTGCTGCTGCTGCTGGAAAGCCTCAAGAGTGGCTTGGCTGACCAGCACTGCAGCCACTTTCTCTCTCAGATCTTCCTCCAGATTAGAGATCTTCTGCTGGAGACCATCTGCATAGCTTTGTGTTTGCTCCACAAGGAGGCGACAACGAATTAACTCGGAGTCCTTTTCACCAACCAAGTCTTCAAGCTCCTGGATATGTAGCCCTAACTCTTCCACTCTGGATGTTGCGTTCTGCTCCAGAGCTTGTACTTGGGCCTGCATGACTACGAGAATTGCAGTTTTCTCCCTCAGAACTTCTTCAAGTTCGCTCTCTTTGCTCTCTAGATTTTCTGTTTCAGCTAAAGCGTCTGCGCTCTCTTTCAAACGCAGATATGTCTCCAAGAGTTTAGTGTGCTCTGTTTTCAGTGTATCAAGCTCTCTGGTGGCCAGGTCCATTCTCTGCTTCATTTCATCATACTCCTCTTTGCTTGGCCCCCACACATTGCTCTCTGGTTGACCCTTAGTGTCCTCGTCTTCCTCTGTAACTTGTTTCTGCTCAATATTGGCCAGTTCCTGCTGAAGTTTGTCTATGACTGCATTCAGTTGGTCAAGCTCCTCTTCATTATTCCTTTTCAGTCGTTCTTGTTCGCTCCGCAGACACTCCACCTGGGACTCCAGGTCTTTTATCAGCTCATCCCGTTCATCAATTTCCTAAAAAGTAAGATTAGACATTAACAAAAGAATAAAAATATCACATTCAAGGAATCCATGGTGTTCCAACTATTTGGTTAAACGTCTGAGTCCCTGTGAAGGTTCTTTGGGCCCTAGAAAATGTAGCTGTCATTGACAATTTTATTCAAAATTTTAAATTGATCAGATTATAAACTCTCTATAGAGACTCAGAGGTTTAATAAGCCACCTCAGCCATGAGCAAATGATCACCTCACCGCAAAACATGGTGCTATGGATCTACTTACCGAGACAAAATAGATACAAAACAAGCCCACAAAAAAAAAACAACAAAAAATGAACGAAAAATGGAACCAACAAAAATAAAAGCTTACAGGAGACCAGAGGACACACACAGTGATGCACTACCACAGACCTATGCATATTTGAAATAGACTTAGGTTCTATTTCATATACGCATATTGCGTTACCTTGTTATCAGAGGCTGTGTCCATGTGTTGGAGCTTAGTGACCTGTTCATTAAGAAGTGCTATTTCCCTGTCCTTCTCCTCCATCACCTTTAAAAGTCAGAAATTATAATGTGTTGGCCATTAAAAAACATATCACGCGAGAAGTCCACTCTGAGTCGTTCTTATGGAGGCCTACT
The DNA here is from genome assembly GCA_032353495.1 of Ctenopoma kingsleyae. Classification (NCBI taxonomy): domain Eukaryota; kingdom Metazoa; phylum Chordata; class Actinopteri; order Anabantiformes; family Anabantidae; genus Ctenopoma; species Ctenopoma kingsleyae. The sequence goes on from JAUBNQ010000003.1 coordinate 7,902,325, forward strand.
GCTTCAAAAACATTGTTTATGGTAGAATAATGGGGAAAAAAAGAATAACATGCAAAATACAGCAAAATATATTTTATTAAAAAAAGACTATCTGAACCTGAATGTTTTTGTATTTTGTGAACATAAATATTAATGTTAGATTGAATTAATAGTCTAATATACCTTTGACAGAAACATAAGTTCTGTTTTTGGTTGTGCGATTAGGCTAAAAATGTTGCAGTTGAGCAGCATAAGATTATTTGGCAAAGTCACACACAAAAAAATAAATAGGATAAACAGTAATTCAGGAGTAAAGCAGGTGTAAAATGTATATGTTTAAACAAAATTTGTGACTACTGTCTATCTGACAATGTGATCCACTCTCACTGAATATTCAGACTGCACAATCCCGTTTGAAGATAAAAATGTACATCCTTACAAGAGGATGTCTGTTCACCTGGAGCATGCTGTCCCTTGTTTCTAGATATTGCTGCTGGCTACTGATCTCCTTCCTTTGGATCTCAAGCTGCATGTGAAGCTGCTGCACCTCCTCGCTCTTGTTCTCCAGCTCCTCTCTGAACTGCTCAAGCTGCTCCTCCAGGTTACAGATCTGAGGCGTGAGGTAAACATGACAAGCGCTTTAAAGAAGGCGCCACAAGACTGTGCAGAATATGCAGCACACAGAACTGAAAGATACATTTTCTATGCATTTTGGTTAACTGCTAAACTTTACTATTCCAGATGTTGATATCAAAGCTCTGTATGACTCACACTTCTTCACATGAGATTCTTTCCACATGTACTAGTGTAATTTTATGCATGCACAAATACATTTTATAGTTTACAAACATATATATATGTGTACATGTATATACAAAGACCCGATGTATATTAAAAACTGACCAGGTTGGCTGCCTTAAAGAACACGCTGAACAGAAAACTACCTCTTTCTCTTTACGCTCCAGAGCTTCTCTCTCTGTCTGCAACTGAGCCTCCAGAGTGGAGTGTCTGGCCTCGGTGATGGATGCATGCTGCTTCTTTTGTTCAACCTGCAACATACACACATAAAAACACACACGAAAGAAACTATTTAGCTCAGCAGTTATTTGTGGAAAGCAGGAGCAAAGTCTTAGTTGCACAGATTTTTAAAGAAGCGACTATACCCATGCTTAGAATAAAAAAAGCACTTTATCCATATTGTAATTTGTAATATTCCACTGGAATTCAATTTGCAATTTATAAATTGAGCAGCAGCACAACGAACCAGAGCATTTCCTACACTGCTCTTTTTGTTCACTTACCGCCCTCTATGAACACTGGGGGGCAATCTTGACAGTCGCTAGCCATAGCTTAGTGTCATTATCAACAGAAAACTGAAAAGCGGAGTAGACCCACCCACACATTGTTCTCTCTCCTTGTCCTGTCCCTCCTCCCAATCCTCCACTATCTGTGACTTAATTTACATTCTCTCACATACACCCTCAGCCATGCGCCACAGCTATTGTTCAGGTTTTTCTCTCTTGCCGCCTCTGTTTCAGTCTCCAGCAGATCTGTCACCCCCCTCTTCCTCCCTCCCCTTTCTAACCTTCTCCAGGGACTCAGCGCTGGCCAGCAGGGCCTGCTCCAGCTCGCGGATGCGGCTCTCCAGCTTGTCAATCTCTTCGTCACGCTCTCCCAACTCACGACGCAGTTGCTCTGAGCTGAGCAGCAGCTCACTGCACCAATCCGCCTTCTCCTTCAGCTGGGAGGTCAGCTGGTCCACCTGGTAGTGAGAGGAAGAGAGAGAGAAATGAAGGGAGAGGGAGAGTGGAGTTCGTTTAATGAGATTCTTTCTGAGACACCACTCGCTACAGCATAGCATGTACATGTACAGCGAGCTGGAGGGTCAGCTGATCCACCTGAGAAAGGAGGGGGCTGGGAGTGAAAAAAGGTGCAGGGACAGAGGGGAGAGAGAGATTTCATTCAAGGGGACACAAACCACAAAGTACATGAACCAGTGCATTAACCAGGAGGATAGCTGGCAGGTAACTGATCCACCTGTGAGACAGCAAAACATCAGCAGATAAATGAGGAGGAGGAAGAGGAGGAGGGAGAGAGGTCAACAGAAGGAGGATTTGTGTAGGAAGAACTATTAATTGGGAAATTAATGATGTCCTTACTATAGAAACAGTATTCACATTGGGAACTGTCTGCCTGCTTGATTAAACAAGAAAATGATGCTGCTTCATCGAAGACTGACTTTTATGAATGCTGGTATTTCAAACTGCATTTTAAGGATTTTATGTTGCAGGAAAAATCTGTTCTATTGAAATTAAGATGAAATTGTAGTAAGAAATACATCACTTCACAAAATATGTGAGTGTAGGATGGATTCTTCATGAGAGTACATTAGTATTGAATTGTCTATTTTTATTTGTTTAAGCTTTACTTTTTCTTTTCAGTTTATATCTTTAACCTGGCTTAACCTTTTTTTCTGCACAGCCACAGTTTTAATAGATAGATTTAAAGCTACTTTTGTATAATTGACACAGTTTTGCTTGACCACATATAAAAATACCACTGTCATATAAATATAATTTGGTCTAACTGTTTCAATCTTGGTCTAATTATGTCTAATATAAATTAAATTTGAAAATGTTTGCATACACTTTTACTTGGGGTGATGTTTTGAGGTTCAGACACTTAACACTTGAACAGTAAAGAGGGATCAAACTGGAGAACAAAGAAAGGGGATGACAGAGATGGACAGGCCATTAATCACTACAGGGTTGGGCAGCATTACTAAAATGCTAAAATGCTCTAATTGCACTATGGGATGACTTCATTCTACATGTAGCTAGAAGCAATACCTTAAAGGTTACTCCATCCACCTGCAATAGCCATGGGAGAAAGAAGGCAAAAGCATAAAGGATCAGAGGATGGAGAGTTCAGGGGCAAAAATGAGGAAACAGGAAAAAAAAACACTTAGTAACAAAATGTGGCAGGAGTCTGTGGAGATTGTAGAAATGGTAGCGGTTATGTTTGGGGTATTAGCCTGTAGGTTAAAAGCAGAATAAAATGTATATATAATTAAACACAAATCGACACAACTAATAGCCAACTATGTCACAAATCAATTTTATGCTGCTCTGCTCAGGCAGGTCAAAAACTAATAAACAGCACAGGCAGAACAAGGATATATGAGTTACGATCACTTAGTATTATAGGAAAAGAGAAATCAACTTTGTAATACCACAGGGCATTAAACTCATATTCCACTGAATGAATAACTCACTTATCTTGTCAAATGATGTTTCAGACTGGGCTAGTGAAATGCACTGAGGGCTAGGAACAGCTCATTTTCTAATGTAATGTAATGTCTATTTTAAACAAGGCGTCCTGACATTAAAGTGCAACCCTTTAAAATCAAATCACTTTGTGTTGTGAAAGTATTGATTGGTTTGAAGACATAATTAACACTTTAAAGGTGCTGCAATTGCATGACGACAGTGTTGATCAAAATTACATTTCTCCTTGCCCAGAGCGAACTGGAGGCTAAATGATGATTGGATGCAAACTGACAATAAATGATGAAATTATTGAGAAGCCAAATATCAGTAACACCACAGGCACTGTAAACAAGATGAAACTGGTGACAGTGCTGTGCAGAACGAGACTGATGCACCGATGGAAATATAAAATAATGAAATACTTAATAAATTCCTACATAAGCAATAATTAAATTAACTGGGAAAATGTTACAATTAGAAAATCAACAATTTAGGATAGAATCAAAAGTCAGAAGGTACAGTATATAAAGGTGACTTTCAACAGCTGAGACCAGGAATAGTGACAACCATCTGTGCAGAAACCAGTGTCCTATAGAAAATAATAATCAGTATATTTAGTCAGAAATGTCATGAGGTGTAATAAGCATTCATCTTTGTCTCACACAAATATTAAAGCAGCACTAATGATTGTTCTTCACCACTTGGGGGCAGCAGAACCTGTGAACACTGACATGTAAATTAAAAAGCTGATAAGGTAAACAATTAAGGTAAGTAAGGACATTCCTGTTTACTAATCCAGTAGATAAAGAGTCCAGTCCAGTATTAGTTTTGCTCGTTTGTCTGCTATGGTTTGAAATGATGAGAGAAGTTGGAGTGAAACAAAACAATAAAGTTGTATGTTAAAAACAAGTAAACAATGATCTGAAAGACTAAAAGAGCTGAGGGAAACTGCAAAGTTGGAAACACATTCCTCTGGGTTTGTCACTATGAACCACTCCTTTACATTACACACAGCAATTTGGTTTATTGTTAATATAAATATATAGATTATAGCAGCTTTAAACGAAGTCATTTGACCTGAGGCCATAAACTGTCACGAGTTGGTGCTGAGCAAAGTGGATCAGTCATGACCTGCTGACATGAATATGCACTTCTGAATATGAACTAATCTGTATATACTGTAATTGAATGTGTGTGAATGTTCACATAACACGAAAATGAGGCTTTAATTTTGACAAAATTCTGTATTTGAGTAAAAGCTGCACCAGTGCAGTGATTAACATTTTCAAGTGTTAGGGCTAAATCACAGTATATTGTGTATTTGATGACTGTGGACATAAAAAAACTTGCATCATCAGGACAACATATAAGTCTACTCTTACAGCCTTTCACCTGTGTAACACTCCCAATACTTGGTATCATTTTCTAGGAGGCACAGGTAATTCTATCATCTCCATTGTTGTAGTGTGTGACTCTGAGCTCAGTGTTGTAGTGTCATGTTCAGAAAATAATCATCTCTGTTGCTGCATGGTCCTCTGACAGAGAACAGATCTTTCTCCTGTTACCTCTTCGTTTCTTTGCTCAGAGCCGGTCTGAAGCTTCTGTGGATTCTTCAACTGCTGTTCCAGTTTCTGGATCTCCTGCTGGAAGAAATCCCTCTCGTGTTCTCTGTCCACAGCTTGTTCCTGGACACAAAAAGAAAGACAGACAAATAAATAATTAGGAAATATAATCTACAATAATAATGATCTGATTATCATGCACACAAGGTTGGTTTTACTGAAAAAGAAATGCTGAATCGTCTTGTTGGGAAACTGGTGCCATGGTGAAAGACACCAATTAACATTTATAAATGACTAGAGGCTGTGAGAGCAGACATCTATGCATTTGCTCCTTTATTTGCAGGTATTATCTAGTCAATGATGTACTACACATGTCTGAGCTAAAGGAAGTATCATACTTTTAAAGACCTAGTTTAACCTTAATTGTTAGATAACGATTAATGAATGGTAAAGCAGAACACCATCAAGAGTCATGGAGAGAAGGTTCCTTAGACTCTAAGAGCAGCTTAGTGGATATATTTCTATACCTGTGTATCATACCCATTTAGCTGACTATCTGATGGTCCGTTCTGTTGATGATGAACAAAATCAACAGAACAGATCAGTTTTAGCAGTGATGACTCCAAAAACATGAAAATCATTAGCCTGGGCTCAACCTAAACCAAGTTTAGTAATAATTTAACCTAATTCTTGTTCCAAAATATACACATCTAATTTAACAGTAAGCCTTTATTTACCAAGATTTAAAATGGCCCTAAATCAGTTATCAAGAGTAGTTTCACGCTGCTATGGCTATTACCTTTAGGTTCCTTTATGGGACATTGGATCAGAAAAACATTCTTGGTTTTCTCAAATATTAAAGAAGTTGAGTGGTTTTCTACATAATCAATCATTTGGTCTATAAAATGTTTCTACTCAGCCAAAGACGACTTTTTGTCTGACCATTCAGTCTACAGGTTAAAGTTTAAAACCAAATATATTATTTTCTGTGAAATAAGATAACTACCAAATATTTGTATTTCAGTGGCTGGAAATTGATCGTTTTTGGCATTTTTGCCAAACAAAGGACAAAATTCTTGTTAACTGTCTTTTTTCTTGACTCACATCAAGAAACCTTCTGTTCTTCTCCAGCTGTTTCTCCAGAGCTTGAATCTGTTGTCGAAGGTCACTGCTCTCTGTCCTCTGAGCGTTCTCCAGCTCAATCACCTTGTTGACATGCTCCTCAAGCTCTGCCTCCAGCAGCTTCACCTGCTTCAGGAGGTCAGCATTCTCCTTCTCCGCCTGACGCTGGACCTCCACCTTCTCTTTCATCAGCTTCTCGGTCTCTTCTAGCAGGTCTACAGGATCCGATGGAGGAAAGAGGAGAGGTCAGGAGCTCCTGCCAGGCAACTAAAGGTGGTTGACTTTAGGTATTTACTTATTCAGGTTTGATTTTCGGTGATGAACAGGATGCTGAGATGGATTTGAAGAGTGTGAAGTTTTGAGCCTTGTAATACAATTTAATACTAATGAACCTTTTTCCTTGTTAAAAATATACAAATTTCTCTTCTGGAATTGGACATGTTGTGGTCACTTTGTCAGCTTCATTTGAATAAATGGCTAAACTCAGACTCTTCTAACATCTCAGTCAGCTTCCCAGCGTAGTTCCCCGTTACCGGCATGATCCCCCATCAACTCTTTGACCTTCTGCTGTCACCAGTGAACACCCCCCACCAGTTCACCCAGGGTTAACCTCCATTGGGTTAGTGCAAAAGTAACAAGGTGAGAGAGTGCAAATGACAGATCAAACACATAAACAGCCTAGACGTTGCAATATCCATGCCCAATAAGCATTTACAGGCAGGGGAGAGGGACTTCCTGAACAGTCAACCATCACACAACAACACAGCATTTACAGATATAAGATATATCCATTAAAAAGATGCCTTATTTAGGGTTGAGATGGTTGACAATCAGGAAATAATGACTACATATAAATGTCTGAAGATTACTTTCATTTCATCATGCTAAAATGAGTGCTAACATCGACTCTGAGACATTAAATATGACAAACCAGGACAAAAATCAATCAAAATGAAAAGCTGAAGCAAATGTTAGTGACTGAACTGAGTGAGTTTGAGTGACCATAGCAAGCAAGCTCCAAGCTATGTTGGTGAGTTGCTGGATTAGGGTTAGAGACATACTGTCACTCAGTAACAGTAGACAATTAAAAGGATAAATAGATATGACTGAGCCATGCTCAAAGTGAACACACCTGCTTCAGGTGCTGCAACCATTGCAGCTTCAACTAGGCCTACAGGAGAATAAGAAAGCACAGGGATTTAACATGCTCTTGTTTTTGTCATGAACAGGAAAACTCTTAGAGAAAAGGAGAAACGAAAGTGAAGAAAGCCTCGCAGTGGTTTTCTATCAGTCTCGCAGGAGTAGGTTAATGCTGTGGAAAGGATGCTGTGAAAGGAAAATGTTTCTGAAATGGTCCGTTTTTGTTTATACCCTTATACTGTATACACACACAATACTCACCAGTGAATGTACTCATGGCACACCTTTTTGCCAATACTAGGATTATTTAGTGTAAAATGAGCAAATACAGTTATCAAGCTTGATGTTTCCGGAGAACTTCGTGGAAAATACCTGTAAATTTATGACTTGTGGCACCAGTAGTAAGTGTTACAGACATGGAGATAAGCTGAAAGAGCTGCCTCAGCAACATTACGCTGGCTGAACAAACTAAAAATAAACACTTTACTGTCTTTCTGACAATCTTATTGACTTTTTTTTATACCTGCCAGTGAGAGCACTGCTGAATGATAGTATGCTCATAAAATGTTTGAACCGTTTTCATAAGACCAAAGCATCTACAGAAATGACTAATCAGAGGCCTGTTCATTTTAAAATCAGAGCTCTAGCCCACAATGATAACATCTGCAGTTGACATGTAACAAACACTGATTCTCGGTTAATATTTAAAACCAAATTAAAACCACTCTGTGTGATTCGTAGAACAATTTATGTTTATCTTTAAATTACTAACAAAACCAAATCTGAGCCTTGTTAAACAAAAACTGAAAACCTTCAGACAATCGTCGACCCGGTAAGACTCTACAATCTTTTTCTTTTTGCTTGCCACTGAGATTGTCTACAGCGCAAGAACATTCACAAAAATGAACGTTCACCTTCATGTTCTGATGATGCTGAATAAATTCCAATATTTTCCTTTAAGTACTTGTGAGAACTATATTATACTGAGAAGCCATATCTATTCTT
>JAUBNQ010000003.1:7925646-7937318 GCA_032353495.1 Ctenopoma kingsleyae
AAGTTATTTCAGGTTCCCTTTCCTATAGAACAGGTCTGTACGTTGTTCCTTTATTAAACTAACCAAACAGCCTCATGTTATTTTGTCTTATTGACGGTTTCATCTCTGTGTCGCGTGCACCATGCGCCCGGAAATATGACTTTTAAAGGCCAAAACACACACACCGGCCGCGGCGCATCATATTTAAACTGTACAGCAGATATTAAGCAAACGGCGCGCACACTGGACCTCTGCAGGCTGCAAAATATGAGCTACAGGTGATCGACTTTTGTGATATGCAATGAATGGCATTGATCGGCGATTGCCGATCACATGCTTTTTTACGGAAATCGGCCGATACTGATCAGTGGCCGATATTTCAGAGCATCCCTAATAATATCCAGAACAAAAAGGTTCGGAAGCACTCCACTGCTGTACAGAGGCATCAGCAGTGAACAAACAACACTGTCAAGCCGTTTTCATCATAGCTGGCGACCTCAGTCATACTAATTAAAACACTGTTTTGACTTGTTTACATTCATTAATTTGTCTTATTCAATATACAGTGGTGTAACAGCTGAAACTCACATGGAGTGAGATTTCTGTGTAATGGTCTAAGACTAAGGATTTGCAGTATATGTGAGTGAGTTCATTAATTTATCCTGACATCTGAATGGTTACCTAATACATTTGCCATTTACTTTTTAAGCATCAAAAGACTCAAACAGAGCACTTCACACCTGACAGATCACTTTCATCTTTTTTTCTTTCCAGCACTTCACAAACAGCATCAACAACCAGTGATTATTTCGTTAGTTAAGACTTTGTTGTCAATTTAACTGATTCAGGTAGCTTTCACATGCTACACACAATGTGAAGACCTGCTTCTGTTATAGGTTATTGTAGTGGATCATGTAGCTTAGTCAGCTCAGACTCAAAACATGCACTGCATCAATCAATCAAATGAAGGGCTATTAACATGAGGCCTCCTAATTTCATCTGAAAACGGGAGATATTTATCAGTGCTGAAGGACAGGAGGTTGGATACATCCAGTGGTAGTGCTCTTTAATGCTATTTAGATTAGCATTTGATTGGTCAAATTAAATTGTTCCAGTGCCGTGGATTAACATTTTCAACCTTTACATTTGAGGTGAGCCAGTAGATTTCTGTTGACTTACTACCCGACAAATTATTGACTATACTTGAGCAAATAACAGTGCATACTCTCTTGCTTTGTTATATTCCAGAGTTGATACACTAAAACTTAAATGTAAACTGAGCTGAATCTTAAAACATTAATAAGATCATTATCTGCGTAACACAATTTTGCTGCTGTAACAGTGTGAAAAACGTGTGGAAACAAGGGATTTGTAGTCATGCGTTTTCACAGTGTCATCACCTGTGGTGTGATTCAGTGCCTGTGACATCCTGCAGTCGCTGCTGCAGCATGAACAGCTCAGTGGCGTATCGCTCCTCAGTCTCTGCAGCCTGCTGCTGGTAGTGAGCTCTGAGGTGCTCCATCTCTTGTCTGTGATTTTCCTCCAGCTGGAGCTGCTTCTCCTGAGCCTCGGTCTTCAGCATCTGTAACTCCTTGTTAAGGGAGGTAGATGGTGCACCAGCTTGCTCCCCAGGATCTAATCAATACAGTGATGAAATGTGAATTCAATATACTTAGAAGGATAGTCAGAAGTCAGAAGAAACTTTAATGTTCCTCCTGGATGTTTGAATTGTTTTCTTTCTTATGCTTCATTAAGACATTATAACTCCAGACGTACCTTTACTTGCAGAGTGGCTTAAACTGGCAACCAGCACACGCAGCTCAGAGATCTCCTTCGCACTATTGCTCTTCAGTTCATTATATGCCACCTGCAATTCCGTCATCTAAGAGACCACGAGATTTCTTAGTGCGTTTCTGATTTATCCTCTTTGCTCCTCAGTGTGTCCAAATTTCATACTAAATAACAACTGCATCCAATATGTATACATCTGTATACAAACAGTACAGTGCACACTATGTATGAATACTCTTAGCATACAGTTTCATTAAAAGAAAAATCTAAATGCGTTACCATTTACAAGACATTACATTGTACAACAGGACATGCACCAATAATAATGAAACTAACTGTTTTAACAACATTATTTTGGCATTTTGATTTTGCTACGCTTTTATAGAGAAGAAGAGATGAGTATGGTGCGCAAACTGTGAACATTGCCGTTAAGTAGTACAGTTTAGGTGGCATGTAAACTGTTACTTTTCAATGTGACTGCCGATTAAACTTCACAATAAGAAAGAGAAGCATAACCCCTCCATCCCCTTTGTGCAAATGATGTGTTTTCAGTATCCAAGCTGATATAATAAGTGTGTAATATGTAACTGGGACATGTGTGTTATGTCTACAGATGTGCACATTTTCACCTTGTTCCCATCAGCTCTCAGCAGAGCCTGGAGTTGTGACAGCCGATTATGTTCCTGCTCAATCCTCTTCTTTACCTGCAGAAGATTTCCGTATAGCTCTACAACAAGAGAGTGAAATGTGTTTTTTAGATGAAATTCAAGTTTACAGTATTTACCTCAATTCTGAATGTTTCATTCTATGTAAATACCTCTGGCCTCCAGTAATACAGAGGTGGATTCACTAGTTTCTGGTCTTTCCACTGAAGGGTGCGGCGCTTCGCCTGTGTAAACACTCTCCACAAACTCTTCACCAAATATTTTTTGGAAAAACTGAAAACAGAACAGACAGCAACATGTTTGCATGTTATGGTAACATGGCCATACATAATAATAAGATTTGTTTAGAAAACTTTTATAACTACAGCATTACCAGAAGGATTTCACTGCATTCTTCTGACACAGCTTGTAACACATCCTGGTATTTGAAGATTTTTGGTTCATCTTTGAAAAAGAAAAAAAAAAACAGAAAATTATACATAATTAATTGAATATTTAGAATTTGCTAAATGTTTGTTCTTGGATGCTTTGATCAGTCATGAATGACTGATCAAAGCATCTGCGAATACTGCTTGCTTCAAACACAGATGCACACAAAGGACGCACACACACGCACGCATACACGCACACAAGCACACACACACAAACACACACACACACACACACACACACACACACAGGCTATCAACTACTCATCTGCTCACTCGGGTCACTGTGATCTTTCCGCTTTTGCAGTTTCAGCTCCAGAGAGTGTGTGCGGGCGTCCGTCTCCTCCTGTAGCAGCTCAAGTTGGGCAGTGTGGATCTGAGACAGACTGATACGCTGGGCCTCCATCTGCAGCCTGCACTCACCCTGTGCACAGACAGAAGTTACAATCATTATTACCATGAAAGAAAGAGAAGAAGATGATCTCTGGACTGGAGTTAATGGTATTTCATACATTACATTTAATTTGCAGCATGGTACATCTATTTGCTAATCATAGCAGTTAAATGATTAAATATCATGCATCCTATTTCTACAACAAGGCATCTGTGTTCAGGATGAGAGGCCTGCTATTACCACTTCTGTGACAGAGAACAAAAGGCACGCAGTGAGGCCTCTTTCTGTAAATATGCATTATGCATAAACACACATTTGTTACCGTTATACAATTATGGAATTGCAATTCTGTTACCTTTGACGTCATGTTTTTTAAGTGCACTTTACATGTTAATTAGGATGTATTTAAAACCCTTTGTTAAGATATAATCTCCCCATCTGCCCTAGATCTAACAGTCGAGTTTACTTTCAAAGCTGTAGCCACTCAGATGTGCTTAAAATACGAAGAGACGGTCAGTGACAAACCAATAAATGGCAGCTGTGTTATGATGTGCAACCTCTACACTACACTACACTAACACTGCATTACTACAACTTATAACACTGATTCTACATTCCTCTTATAAGTAGATTTGTTCTTAAATGGTCAAATCTAAGGAATTTAATGTGTGTGGCTTTCTGCAATTTTGACAAACAAATCAAGCAGACCAAATTGAAATTCTCTGACTGGTTAGACAAGTGAGCCTTCAAAAAACTTTAAGAAGGGAATATTGTGGCACCGGTGGCAGTATCATTCAGTAAGTCTGCATCACAGTGGGCATTGGGAGCGCTCACAGAAAAAGTAAGAGAGGTTTAAAACCACAGTATAAAAACGTTGCAGGTGCAGTTCAGGTGTCTGACCATTTGTTCATTGACCTTTCAACCATGCTATGTGATGTATCAAAGCATCTGCTGACACTGAAAAGCAAAGGGCAGGATGTGAGCTTAAATGACATTTACATGCTCTGTAGTCTCTCCTTCTTCCTCTGCTTCCTGATGCACAATAGACTCCGTGCGACTGCCTGTCCCATGCCTGTTCACCTAAATAAACAAGCAGAAATAAAATATTATACTCTCTCAAATATTGCTCCAGTACAGAAGCAGCCAAAACACAGATGAACATCAGGACAAGATGCACCACTGTAGTTCACTTCCTGAGAGGGAGCAGAGAATAATTCTATAGTAAGTATAGAATTTGGTTAAAATAATCAACTGTGCTTCAAAATGAAAATATTCTGATTGTTGCCTATTCTGCCTTTACTTCTATTCTGTTTCACCCATGAAGAATTACTCACTTGCATTGACATTGACAAGTGAGACATTTTGTGTCTTTAATTACAGACAGAACCTCTTTTTAATCTAGTGTTGTACAAATGTACAGTACAAGTGTGTCAATCAAAAAAAACACACGATTGAATTACTTAATTTCTTCATGCTAAAAAAATCTGAAACATTAAAAATACTACAAAAGTCAAAGTTGAGATGTTTTTGTTCAGGTACGTTGAAAATAACACTGTGTATCATGTATAGTAATCCAACCCAGGAGGTGCAAAAACAATATGAAGCACAGATATGAAATGGCAGACAGACACCACTTTGCCTGTTGTAATTAAGACACAGTGGCAGAGACACAGAAGTGACTGGGGTAAAATGGCTTCTCACCTCAAACCCTTCACTCCCTGCAGGATGAAGAGAAACTAGAATGTACACATTTCTACACAACAGAAATGATTCAAAGCTATCAGAAAACTGTGGGCGATTGTTTGATGTTTTATTTTCAGACCTTCAGATCACATACATTCAGTTTGAGGATAAGCAGCATGAAAACAAGCAGTTTATAAATACTGTACCATTCCCCTTTAAAAGTAGAAATGAGCAGAATATCAATAGAGTCTTGACAGTTTGCTATTATGTGCATGTTGTACTACAGCATGTGTACATTGTGTCTTTTAAAATTGCACAGTTAACCAGATATGACTATCGCTGCTGCTCAGTGCTACCTTTGAAAGCAAGCCTGCAGACACTCGGGCAATGTGCAATCATGACTGTTAGTCACTAGTGACAAAACATGCAGTTCATGCATTTTTGATAAGGCTAATAACAATACCGAACATCACAGCATTAATTCTGATTGTGACAGTCAATTTTTACTGTGCTTTTGATATGCACAGTTTCTGATAAGCTCTTCAATCACTCAAACGTGTAATTTAATCAGACCTAAAAGAGCAGAGAAAAAGGTAATGGGACTGTTTTAGTGAAGAGTGGTGCAGCAGTTGCATGCAGGTACCTACCTGTTTGCTGATGGAGTCTCTGTCTCCGTCTCCCTGGTACCCGTCAGTGGAGTCCTCCTTACTGGCCCTCTCTAGTGAACATGACATAACCTGGCTCTCCATCTGAGGCTGCATCTCCTGCTCTGCAGCACTTCTAGCTCTCTCTTCCTCCGCTACAGCCTCCTCTTCCTCCTCCCTTGTTTTTTCTTCTCTGCTGTCTGAAAGAGAAGTGCCCAGTTTGCGCTCCTGCTTCAACCTATGCCGTCTCTTGCGCCTGTTTGACCCTGAGGCTGTGGACTTCTGTGGGGAGGCTCGTCCTTCAACAGGTCCCTCCCCCGAGGACTGGACTGCTGCTGGAGATGGGGTGTGTGAAAGCCTGTGGAGTTCCAGTGTCTGCCGGATGCCGTCTCTTTCAGCTTCAGCTGCCTGTAAGTGGGACTGAAGAGCCTTTACCTCCTCTTGCAGAGATTGAATCTGAAGGTGATGATCCTCAAAAGAACAAACTGCCTCAGCAGCTTGTTCTTTCTGAAGCTTAGCTTTTCTTTGGGCATCCTGCCCTCTCGTCTGCTGTCTCATAATCTCTTGCTTCTTTTCCAGTTCTTTCCCTAGGCTTTCATTTTGGGCAATAACCTTCATGTTTTCTTGTCTCACTTTTGTCAGCTCGTCTTGCAGCTGTCCCACTTTGCTCTCGGTAAACACCAGTTGCTTGGTAACTTCAGAAAGCCTTCCAGCCAGGCTTTCCTTCTCACTCAAGGTAACATTAAGCTTCTCCTTTAACTCAGCCAAATCTTTCTCTATCATAGTTTTATCATCTCTTTTTGAGTCCTCCATTTTAGGATCCCTGCTTCTCTCTTCCAGCCCCCGAATCTGTGACTGTAGGCTGGCAATCTTCGCCTCAGACTCAAGTGTCTCCTTCAGTGTCCTATCTTCTAACTGTGTCTTTGCCTCAATGAGACATGTGTACTCCTCCTTCAGCTCCTGATAATTGACCTCAAAATTTTTTTCTGCAAAAGAGAAAGTTGTCTTTTGCTTTTCGATTTCATCCCTAAGCTCAACTACTTGTTGTTTTATTTGATTGTTTTCTGTTGTGAGTGTCTTAATTTTGGAGTCCAGCTCTGCCTTTAAATTGTTATTAGATTCTACTAATATCTCCTTTTCCAATTCCTGCTCTTTCCATTTGTTCTCCCACAATTGTTCTTTCTCTTTTGTCTGATTTTCAAGCACCTCTGTCTGTTTTAGTAACATCTGAATTTTGTTTTCCATTTGAACTCTTTGTTCTCCTCCCTTTTTCAGTTCCTCAAGCTCCACCTGAAGCTCTTGGAGCTGCTGGACAAGCTTGTCCGCTTTGGAGCTGTCCAAAGCCAGGTTTAGATCTTCTTTAAGGCCAAGAATTTGATGCAAAAGCTCATCTCGCTCTGTGGCAAAACTTGCCTTCTCCCTCCTTAACATAAGCAACTCTTCTTCATAATTCATGCGCAGCTCATCCAAAGTTCTTTCATGTTTTATTGCAGCTTCATTGAGAAGGTTTTCTGTGTTCATGAAGCTCTCCCTCTGCAATTCCTCACGCAGATTAGTGAGCTCTTCCTCATGGCTAAACAGAAGCTGAGTCCTCAATCGTTCCAGCTCTGCTTCCTGTGACTCTGCCATGCGGTCAAGCACAGCATCTTTCTCCCTCTCCAGCATCTCCAACTTGATCTTGTAATTAGTTATTTCTGATTCGTGTTTTGTTTCTGCCTCGTGTGCAGCTTCCTGAGCAGCAGCTAGCTCGCTCTTCAGGCTCTCAATGGTCTCCTGGAGGCGCAGCAGCTCACCTTGTTGGCTTTCCTGAGTGATAAGATAGTGAGAGACCAGCTCCACTTTTTCTTTAGCATCTTTAAGAAGATCTTCTACCTTGGCCTGCAGGTCAAACTTCTCTTGGACAACTTTGTTTAGCTCATGTCTGGTTTCATCGTGCATTGCTTGGGATTGCTCTAATGTCTCCTGAAGCTCAATAATCTTAGCACTGAGAGTGTCCACTTCAACAGTGCTAACAGTGGGGCTGTGAGACAGTTGTGCTTTTAGAAGTTTAAGTTCAGCACAGTGTTGTTCAGTGATTTGCTCCACTTTCGCTGCGTGTTGCAAATTAAGCTCCTGCTTCATCTGGACAATTTGCTGCCCATACATCTCATCCAGTTCTCCCCTGAGAAGTTCCATCTTCCTCTCAGTCTCTTCCTGCATTTTCTGGATCATATCACTCTCAGACAAGCTGCCCTGGTGACAGCGTTTCTGCAGGTCCTCTACTGTGCCCATGAGCTGCATGATCTCATTGGACGACTTTCGCTCTTTCTGTCTGGAGGTTGCAAGTTCACCTTTACAATTTTCGAGTGAAACTCGCTCTTTCTCCAAGTCTAATTTACAAGTCTCCAGTTCAGTTTTACACCTTTCAAGGTCAGACCTGGTGCTTTCCAGTTCATCCAGACATCTTTCAAGCTCTGATTCTTTTGTAACAGTTCGCTGTTGGATGTCACGCAGACGTTTTTCAGATGACTCTAGCTCATCTTCGAGCTGTGTAAGAGAGCAGTCACGCTCTGCAATGACTCTCTCTTGCTCTGCTATAATCCGACCTTTGTCATCCGACTGGTGTATAATATTCTCATCTGTAGTCTTTCCCACATGAGCAAGCTCCTCTCTGAGCAGAGTCAATGACCACTCGTGTTCTGTGATTATTGCAGTTTGCTCTGAAATTAACTGATTTTTCTCTTTCAGTGTTTGTGCGAAAGACTCCTCGGCCATTCTTAACTCTGTCAGCGATTGCTCCTGACTCGCAATAACATTTTCTTTTTCAGCAATCAACAGGTCCTTTTCATTTATCCTTTGTGTAAGTAATTCTTCTGATCTTCTCGCTGACTACAAAGAACACACATACAAGGGCAACATTGAGAACATAGTCTGCAACCACTTACATGTAACAGAGTAAATGTCTAAAATATATCAAATATATCTGTGACTATCTACAGTTAGCACTCAAGGCAACTACTCACCATTTCCATCTCACTGAGATTGTGCTGCAGCTGACCGATGTGCTGCAGCTGCTCGCTGCTCCTCTCCTGGTGCTTTCTCACCTCCACGTTCATTTCCTCTAACTGCTGTTGGTACTGGATGAGCTGCTGCCTTGCCTGAAGAAGATCGGCTGCCGTGCTGCTGTGGCTGGTGTTCCTCAGCGTCTCACCTGCCTGCAGCTGTGATTGTAAGATTGGAGGATAATGGGGATAAAAACGAATTTGTAAAATGAACGTCCGCACCCACACATAGATTAATGACTACTTGCACACATGGATAACAACTGGTTGTGCAAAAATAATAATTATGTATAAGGACAGAAAAGATACTGTAAATATATCCAAGTATGGTAGTTTCCACCTGCTGGAATTGAATATGTAGTTTTTGGCTTTGTTCTGTCAGCTCCAGGAATTCTTTCATGATCTCGTCTTTCTCTTCTCGAGCCTGCTGAAGGTTAGCTGTGAGCTGGGTGATGATGCCATCTCGTTGCTTCAGAGCAGCTTCAAAGTCCTGCAGCTACAAAAGTAAAATAGAATCAAATAAAATGTCTCACACACTGCTTAGGTTTGAACAGAGGCATTTAAAAGATGCAGGGAAGGAAAGTATTTTAAAATGTTGGAATAATACCCCGTTTATCAGTAACTCCAAAAGTATGGTCTATAATAGAGTAATAAAATATTTACCTGCTGTATTCCTTCTGTACCAAAGGCAGCCCTGATTTCCTCAAGCTCTCGACTCATCTCCTCCACTGCTTGGGTTTTGGTGGCGAGTGCATCCTCCATGTCCTGCGTCGTCCGTCTTTTTGTCACCTGTTGCAAGGGCTCCACCTCCTCCTGAACAGGAAATTACCAGTAAAAGCTAGCATAGCATATACAAGGTTTTGGGATATAAGATAAGCATTCAGGAGCTTTGCACTTAGTCACCACCAAGGAGTAACAGCAGTTAGTTGCAAAAGCAAAGACTGGCATACAGAAATGTAGTAAATATGTTAGATTCAAGAGGTTTATTCGTCACATGCACAGCTATACCAGGACAACCTGCAGTGAAATGTGTCTCTTAGTCACCCTATTAGACTGCAAAAATAGACGAAAATAAAGTAAAAAGTAAAATAGGAAGTAAAAGAAAATACAATATATAAATACAATCTATCAAATCAAATATAAAATCTAAATATACAATCTATAATCGAAACAATTTAACAATCTAAACATACAATCTAACTATATAATCTAAAATCTACAATCTAGATGTTGTTCTAGTTTAAAAATGGCCATTAATTTTTTTGGATCTTACAAAAAATCCATTTTCCATCCAATTTTGTGATTTGGGAACTTGGCTGTATAAATAAAAATGTAATTAGATTGAAATATTATGGGTTGAAATGCAATGGAAATTTCTTTCTTACAAGAATAGGAATGAAAACTCCAGTTGTAAAACACAATAATATAATTGGCCTTCAACCTTAACAGATGTAGAACTTCAACACTATTCAACTACAGCTTTTATTCTTATTCTAGTCACTTTTTTTATTCTGTCATTACATTTACATACTGTTTGAACCAGAAACCACAAATTTGAGAAAATTCAAAAAGTGACAAAAATGCTTTGATTTCACTGTTATTATGCTTTCTCTTATGCTGACATCTGGAGTGCTGCTGAACACTGATCATTGGGGGAAAAAATACTAGGTTTCATCCCACACAAAAGAATCAAAACTATTCCAATGATTTTCATTTGGAAAATGGATGAAATGCAAAATGTGAAATATGTCATGGTAAGTTCAGTAGTACCGGTATTGTAATCAATATTTTGCCCTATAGATTAGTTTTGACTTGACTAGAACTGATGCCTGTCACTGTCGTTCCTACTACTACTAGTCAGCATGTAACTGTAACCACCTCTAGATTTGCTCACTATCAGTCCTGATGTTGATCAGCACCTTTTGCCTCCTGTTTGAAAATCACCTCGGTGGATCTAAAGAGAGCAGGTCTTTATGTAACACCTCCTTTTCTCCCTGTTTCTACCACTGTGCTCTTCCTCATTTTGTATTATTCACCCTCATCCACTTCACTCTCCTCCAGGGTTCAGAGACACTTTGCACATCTAATGTCACAAAGCCCTATTAAAGCCTAAATTCCAAGTCAGTTGTGCTTTCAAAATGGTCATTTATATGGTAAGATGATTTTTTTCCCTCTTTCCCCACATCGCAGTAATGCAGTATATTGTGGAGAAAGTACAATAGAAAACAGCTGTGGTTAGTGGGTTATAGGAAATCTTGCAGAAGACTAAAATGTCAAGCAAATAGAGAGTAATATCCAACAGCCATTGGGTTTGCTAGCAAAGTATAGCCAAAAAGATCTCCTTGATCGGATTACTGTACCCAGAAAAAATCCTTCGAAGACATCATTAGACTGTCTGTCATCTCATCATGGCACCCATTTACCTGTCGATTCAGTGAGTCATTAATGTTTGTGAACTGCAAAGTGAAAAAGCTGTCTCATGATTTGTATATGTTTCATTTAAAACTGTTATTAAATATTTGCTTTACTAGAAGCATGGACTAAAAACTAACACATTTAAAATCACACCTGTTACATTGATTTCTCGCCTAGTCAGAATGTTTTAATGTACTGTCATGACATTAGACAACAAAACAGCAGCAAATCGTGAAGAAAAGTTTAAACAATCTCACATTACATGAACATTTGAGCTTCATTATACTGTAGCTTTTATTTGACCTGTGCACAGTAGCCATCTTAAGAACTAGAAAGGTTAATTTTGCACCAAAGACAAATTCTTGCAGCGCATGATGATATTATCACCTGTCATGTGGTCTGACTCAGCAGTTGCACAATGATGAGTAAGGCCATCACACTGACTGACTACAGTGTTTATTCCATTGCAGACACCAGCACCATTTCCAAACAATGCTGCAGCAATATGCTACAACATACTTAACAAGCTACAAGTAAATAACAAAAAACTTTGTAAACAACTAGAGGCTAGATATTAGGCACGTGCAAAATCTCCCTCAGTCCATGAAATTCCACGAAAACACCCCCGGCAG
>JAUBNQ010000003.1:7937418-7947594 GCA_032353495.1 Ctenopoma kingsleyae
TTCTTCTTCTTCTTCTTCTTCACAGATCTTAAGTTTTCCATTTGAGACTTTTGGTGCTCTTCTGGCACAGAGGGCAGGATTAACTGGGATGGGTGTGTTCTCCTGAGATACTGCAGCTGAAGACCATGTAGCCTTCAGGAAATGTGGGAACTCAGAATTCCCTACACCATATATTTAAGCGACTGATGTGGACAAAATTGACACTGGGGAGAGGGTTAGGGTTAGATTGAGTGCACCAAAAGCTAGCTGGGACATCAAAATCCAATAAGCCCTGCACAGGTGTACAGGTAAGAACTTGCTGATCTTTGAATTAGACTCTTACAGTTATTCTCCTAAACATTTTAAAGCTATAATGCTTTGTAACACACTGTGTTCATAGGCGTGTGGGGAAGTGGGAAATGTAAGCATTAGGCTGTACTATATGACATTACTGACTGGACCTAGTTCCTGGCACACAATTCCCAGATCTGCTGAGCTCTGATACCAACAAATTTCTTATTAAACCTTTGATCTCTTCTCATTCTTTTAATAACAGCTCTAGAAACCAGAGGTTTCTTTATTATCAGAGTAACTAGTTCAGATACATTTAATAATCATTTCATTACGCTGCTCATCTCATGTTGTAGGCACAGTTTGTGAATGTTAGTTAAGCTGACATTAACATCGATGTTGTTTCTGTCTTCTCAGTTAAACAGAGGTGATTTGGTAGTTACTTGAAATGTACACTTAATAAGATTTGACGAGGAATATTAAAGGATTCAGATCAAATACTGGATTTAAATGTAATAAAATGCTACTGAAGACAATCCCCGGGCAAGACTGTCACATTTTACTACATCCTCTTTGATAAGGGAGCCTGATTCAATGTTTATTTCTTGATGTCCAAGAAGCATCAGTGACTCAGTACATTTGTATTTGCAATTATAATCTCTTTCAGATGCCAGTGAAAGACTTGAGAAAAGAACATTTTGATGCTGTAGTGTTTCTACAGCAACCCCTTCCTGCTCACAGACAACAGCAGCATCACAAAATGTCTGAAGAGAACAAAGTGCCGTGAACAGTCAGAATGAGATAAGAACAAAAATCGTTTAATAAGTAATCTACATAAACAATTCACACATACTGTCCCACATGGTCTCTATGATATAATAGTTTAATTTCTTTCAGCAGCTCCAAATCATGCAACACAAACGTACAAAATGTCCCAGAGTTTTTCATAGCAGAGGATGTAGCTCAGTCCCAAGGTTAAAAAAAAAACTTGCCGCTCTGTGAAAACATTCATACATTCAATCAACCTTAAGGTCTCCTGGAAAGTGCTGCAAGGCCACAGGAATTGGACATACAAAGCGACGCAGATAAAGCTATTTGAAGGCAATTGTCTGTTTCCATGGCAACCAGTAGTATTGTGGGCATGTACCGCATCAACTGTACAGTGGGTTCACGGAACGAGTGGCTGCACAGTGCCAGTGAAAAGAGACTGAGGGTTTCTGCATCTTCTTTAACTGTTTTAGGTGGTTTAACTGCAGAATAATGTGACTGCTTAAATGTTTGTTTATCAGAAAGAGGCTCCAACTTCCTCACAACAGGAATTAATTGTAGATTACAACCTTTAATTACTGATGATTTTTTTTTTTTTTAAATCACCAGAAGCAGGGCCTACATAGGGCAGTGATAGCATCTCAGTGTTGTTAAGTTTCAAATAGCATACCTAATAAAGTTTTATTATTATTATTAAAGTATTTTTTAAGCAACAAGAACAAAAATTCACTGGTTCCAGTTTTGATTATTTTGGGTTTTGGCCTGGACAAAACTTTGAATAAGTGAAATTCTAAAGAACATTTTATAAAAGATTAGGTGATTAAGAAAACAGTCAGCAAAGTATAAGATAATGAAATTCATCAATGGCAGCCCATCTTAACTATCAATATCTTTTTCTTTTTTTTGGTGCTGCAGAAGCCTAGTTTGTACATTTTGTCCAGGAACATCAAGCTATGAAACAAATTGATTTATTCATTAAAAGGAAATGAAAATACTGATACTTAAGTGTGCCAATATTTCTAATAGTCACCGCTAGAGTTAATAAAATGTGAAAAGGAAGTGCAGGTGTCTACCTCTATGGTGTAGGTCTGATCATGCTTGACAGTCTCTCCGCTCCGAAGGGTCCTTGCAAAGGTAAACTCCGTAGTGGGTGGGTCTTTATTTCCTTCTCGAGATCCATCTCTGCCTCCGCCTGAGACCTCTTCTCCTCCCACAGACTGATCCGGCTCGACCTCCACCCTTCGCTGCGAATCCCCCTCTGAGTCTTCCGCGGCCTTTTTCTTCTTCTTTTTCTGTTTCTTCTGGGTGTTTGCGTGAGCTTTCCTCTGGCGGTACTCAGCCAACTGTAGAGTGAAGAGGGGAACGGATAACAATTACACTTTATACTTCAAAGGGTGTCCCTGGAAGTAAAAACACATTAGCAAACACTTTAACAGACATCCTTTTACGTGTTATTCTGGTCTACATTTCCAGTTGTAGCTTCCATTCAGATCTTGTTTATCTGACACTAATGCTCAGACTTAACGGAAAGAAACGGCTTTAACCTAATTCACAACTTCATTATTCTGATTAGCACAGAGTCAATACCGCCAATAAACAAATAAAAAAAATATCAACCTACTCTGAGACTACACAGTTTGGAGAAACTCAAGCGAAACATTGCTTGCTCCAAAAATGTGTCTTCCCTGCTCCGAGTAATTCCTCCCTCCCTGTGTCCATATGACCTGACACATGCCTCTTGCTGTGCCAGGTGCTAATCCTGACTAAAGGGATTACATTTTTAAACTATCTCAGTGATTTGTCTAAAACAGCCAATAACATGTTGTGCTTTCTTTATCATTTAAAAATTTGATTCTCTGCTTTAATCAGCTCCAAAAATGTTTTTTGTTCAATATTTAAAATTATGAAAAGCTGCATATTAATGATAGAAAAAAACTTGTTTTGTTGTTATAAGTACTTCACTCCACTTTATATAAATTTAACAAGAGAGTGTTTGTGTTCACTGAGATAAGAGTTTATATGAATGATCAATTTTCTGATTGCTCTGTTTCAATCATCATTATTCACAAGTTAATTATTTTAATTTATTTAATAGAAGCCCGTACTGCAGTTAAACAGTTTTACTCTGACAAAAAAGCCTGGATGTTGAGTACTACTGGGATCTATTATTTATGAACAGGCTGTGACAGCAAAGAAGCAGAAGAGTCCATTGAGCAGGGCAGACAGCAGGGCTACAGGTGTCACAGCACAGGTGCTGCATGGATTGTGATAGATATAGATAGGCTGTTTCCGAGGATACCGTGCTAATGCCTGCTCAACTGACTAAGGAAATGCCCATGAACGCCACAACAGACAACATGTATCTCTAAGACAGAGATTAGTCAATCAATCAGCCAATAAACAGAATTTTTTAAAATCCCTTTCTTTAATTTTTCACAATTTCCAGTTTCCCGAATACGAAGATTTGCTGGTTTTCGTTATGTTATTGTAACTGAACATCTGGGTGTTTAAATGTTGATCTGACAAAAAAAACAAACATTTGAATACATAACATTACAACAAATTTCACTATTATCTTACATTGTATGAGGACAATCGCAAAGATAAACTGCAGATGAATCTACAGTGAAGTTGTTAGTTAAAGCCATAACCTAAATCTGCATCCTAAATCTATTATTAGGTCAGATAAGGTCAGTAATTACATTTTATGCTTCAGTTCTGTGATTTATGGATAAAACTACCAGATGCAAATGCTTATATTCATTCAAATTAGTAAAAAGTCCAACAAATCAAGCAACATCATGCAAGATATCTAAGCCAGTAGTGTAACAGTCTTTATTACTGACCCAAAAATACCAGTCCAATGTGGAGTTTTTGACTACTATAGAAGTAACACAGTATATAGCAACATTTTTATGAATTACTTACTGTTCAGTTTGTTCTTCTCAACACACACAAGGACACACAAGCATGTGAAGCAATACACAGCTGTGCCATTAGTTTCACACTATTCATATCTAATTCACAGGTGGGGTTAAAATGAAAAGAGAGGCAGTAATGAGCCAGCAAAGGCAGGAAAAAAAAACTGTGAGCAAGTAAAAACACCTGTTAAAACTCCCTTATGATGTGTTTGATTATATAATGTATATATAAATACAGACATCTGAAACACTGGTTGAACAACAACATACAGTATGTCTGTAAAACAACTAAAACAATTCATCAATCACCACAAAACCTTTTTTTAAGG
This sequence comes from Ctenopoma kingsleyae, assembly GCA_032353495.1. Lineage (NCBI taxonomy): Eukaryota > Metazoa > Chordata > Actinopteri > Anabantiformes > Anabantidae > Ctenopoma > Ctenopoma kingsleyae. Next base: position 7,941,707 of record JAUBNQ010000003.1, read on the forward strand.
TGTTGAATGACTTATCGATTAATTATAGCAGCTGTACTTTAATCTCACTGACACCTGCAGCAAAGATTTTTTGCCTCCATTTGAAGAACCCCACTCCTGCAGCAGCTACGTCAGCAGAGCAGTAAGCACTTTTTGACAGGTCCGGTTTGGTGATGCTGTCCATAAGATTAGAGGCTGACACAGCAGAGCTGAGAGTGGGCACATCCCCACCTACGACACACAGCTTAAAAGCTCAAAGGGCAACTTGATCTGTGCCTCTGCACCTCCACACACGCTCCACCCTCGTCCAAATATACCCACTTATCAGTAGTTTCGAGAAGCGTTACCCATCACCAGGACACACAGAGATATGAATGAACACCGGTCTCTAAAATCACAGCCGTTCTTTATTTTTGAGTTAAGTAGAATAATACATAAGAATTGTGATATGCAGAGGATCCACCAGCAGAAATCACCCTGCGTTTTAAAAACATGCAGGGACCTTTTCATCAAGCCTCTTATCATAGCTGGCTGCCCTATTTGGCTGGGCAGAGCAGAGCAGAGGCTGAGCATATGGAGTTCTGGTGCCCGCATAGCTGCATGCACCATCTGGGAAACAGAGACTACGTAGGTGTATCACCATCTGCTGTCTGAAAACATTTACGCAGGCATATTTTTACGCTGCCTTTCATCGGTGTAAAATACTTGCTGCCCAACAGCATCAGCAACAACAACAACATCCAGTAAACTGTGATTATTTTTTTTAAGTGGTGACATCCACTGAGTTTCAGTTACAATCTGGTGTTACTGGGAGAGGTGGTGCTACAAAAACAATGTTGTGACTGAACACTGATGTATGTCTAAATCTTATGTAACTTAAGTTATTGTGGAAACACAGGCAATGCAGAATATGTTTTAGACTCTAGCATATTTAGAGAGATAAAGAGATGTTATCATGGAAGGTGTCAGATTATTGGGAGCAGGGTTGTAATCAATAGGCAGGACTGATGACAAAACTGGATTTTTACATGACTTTTCTTCAATGTGATAAAGACTTTTTTAAAAAAAAACATATTCATGGGAAGTTTCTTAATTGTGTTTCCAGAAAATGTATAATTATTTCTACTGTGAGACAATTCACAAAACCAAGACCTGAAAATGCTGAATGCTGAAAATGGTTGGGAAAAAATCTTCTTGTTATTTACTCCCTCTCTGCATTTTTAAGGTACAAGAACTTTGTTATGAATAATAATTTGTGTATGGCAACAAAAAGGGCTTGATTATCTGCTACAAATTCCTAAAAATGCATGTCAATAAGTAACATAAATGGGGTTAGGTAGTTCTGAATAATACCTGTAAGATGATACTAAAACCTTTCCACCAGTTCACCGCTGCCCAGAAAGGAAGCTCACAGCTTCCTATGTCATGTGTCGATGACAGTGCCAGCAGTGTTGCGTTAGTCAACATCGACAGACTACTGTAAATCCTCTACTTTACACAAACAGTCCGTATAACAAGTAACAACGGATAACGGTCCTTAAAACAAAACAGCAACCGATGCTACAGCTGCTCCACCTGGTCCATCCCTAGTACAACAGGTACACACAGGCAGTGTAGTGACTGTGAAACATATAAAGACAGTTAAGTCTCTTCACACTGTTTCTCTTTTCTCTGTTCTGACTGAGTCATTTCTGTTGTTTATCCTGGAACAAGTCTACGCACGGACATATCGCAGTCAACAGAGTGTTAAACTTGGTGACAAGAACAAGAAGAACAAAAAAAGAATCATACTGAGGCAATGCAGAGCAACAGTGAGTTATTAGATTTAGCTAATTTTGCAGACAAACAAATCTCTCTGAAATAATATTTTCACAACTCTTTATGTCTTTGCCTTTTCATAAACTCCAAGCCAAGATGAATGTCACGTGTCCTCTAACCTCTACAGGTTTTATATTATAGAGTTACTTGTACAGCAGCATCCCTTTAAAGCCACAGTCTCCTTCCCAACCTGACACACAGTGTTTAGTGTAGTGTGTCAGATCCATCTTAACTGACAGAGAAGAGCAAACACAAACACTGTCTCACATGTTTCCCTATCTGATGGGTCATGTAGATGATCAGAATATCTGTTTCATGCATGCAACAGCATGCTGTGTGTCTCATCCAGGCTCAGTAACTTCAACTGTATGCCAGGTGTAGTAAATGACAAACATCCTGGATTTGAATCTAGTCTACTGGATGATTGCTGCACATGCCCACATTTAATGTCCAGGGCTTTCTAAAATCCATGGTGTTGCTTTTTGTAATTTGCCCAAATCTATGTATAGATTTCCATCCATAACAAACAGCAATTCATCTGGAAAACAATCATGACTTAACACTTTCATAGTTGTTATGTAGTGAAAATCAGACTGGCACAAAAATTGTATTGTATGACCAAACAAACCAAACTGAAAAACTGTTAAATAAATAAAGCTGTGATCAGTGAGTTATTTTAGGGATACAACCTGCAAAAATATTACATCAAGCAAAAACAAGTTTTCGAAGAGTACAAAAGAGTACAAGCTCTCCCTTTCCTACATAAAGTTGGGTTCAGTCACCCTCCAGGTTGTAGCTAATTAAAACTGGGCAGCTGTTAGACGATCACATTCAATTAATCACTTGAATCCTTTCTGAAGCAGCACAGCATGGCAATATAAGAGTTTCAGATATTCCCGGTGTTTCATGGCTGAATTATAGATGATAAATACTGTAACATATAAGTAAAACACTCTCATGTCGACTAGGTCAGTTATTTAGGTACAGAAGCTGCAGTGGTCATAGTCCATCTATCACACACAGCAATGCAGGATATGTCCATGATTAGTCACCTGTAGGATTAACCATTCAGGCCTAGGATAAGTAGATCAACTTGTACCTTTTGTACACTGACCTTTAGGATATCTGGAAATCCTGACAAAATCTACTTGTACACTGCAGAAGTACTGTGGAAGTCTTGCTCGCTCCTTAACATCGGCTCTTGCATCTTTACTGCTATAAAAACTATTAAGACACTCACTACCCAAATGCCTAATTTTGCAGAAAACACCAAATTTTGCATGGATACAAAATCACATTAACCAGTTTTTAAAACAGGAGATGCTGATGAAATTACAAGTATACATACTTCTAATCAGTGACGAGTACACACATCAGCGACTCAGAGAAACAAATAAGCAAGCTGTCCTCCATGAATTATGGCTCCATCCCTTGAGTCAAATTAAACAGACACTGCGGTGTTCTTCCCCTGAGCCAAACGGTATAATTTTAAAAATGTGGAACAGCAACTGGGCTGGCACATATTATTCTCTCAAGATTCATTAAAAATCAGTGCTGTGATGTGATGAACTGATAAAAGTAGACTGACCTATAGACAAAAGATTACAACTGCAATGAATTATAGTATTATAAAATAGGCCTTGTTGAAACCTCTACAAAGACTGAATTGAGACAGTGAGGGTCTAAATAAAAGAGGGAAGAGAATAATTAAACAACATAACAAAAAGAGAGTGTTAGAGTCACAGACGTCACCCTGGTGATTGTAATATATGCCACACAGTATTTTAGTCTGTGGGTTTCTTTGACCTAACACAAAATCTTACACCACCTTCAGCTCATCATTGCAGCAATGGGTGAGTCTCAAAAGATGAACTCAAGGGTGCGTCTACAGTGTAACTGGAGCCCAAATCAGGCCCATAATGCTGGTAATGCACTTGTCAATATGTTCCACTTTTCTAATGAGAAAAGTGAAAATAAATGCATCTGCAGCTAATTGCTTAGATCACAGGCCTGGCAACACCAGCCCACAATGTGCACTGCTCATTGTCTGCTCATGATGCAACGTGCACATGCTTAGGACATACATAATTTCAAACTCACCTTCACTTACCTTCACTCTGAGATCAATATGAACCCTAGTTGCTGTTTCACTTTGTAAACAAGTATATCATGTTGCTTCTATGTAAATTATTTAATGTTTTGTACCAAATATACACCACTCATCTTCAGACGCATTCTTTAGGTGCTTAAATGTTTAACATAGATTGTGAGTTCCAAAAGTACTCCATACTATCATCTAAACACTCTTTTGCACAGTTCACTGCTTCAACACCTATCTACTTCTCACTCCATATCCATATCTGAGCCTGCAAGACTCCTGGAACAAATGGTTATGTCCTGGATATCCCTGCTAACCATTATCGATGTGCTATCCATGAAATATCTCGTGAAGTTACTCCCCTGCATGTGACATGGTGACACACTACCGGGGAAAAACAGTTATGAAATCCTCCTGGAGTACAGAGGGACCTTTAACAAACTGAAATGCCAAAGCTATTGCCAGGGAGATGGTCTTTCTCATGGTCTCTACCACTGCACAAACCTAAAAATCAGAGCGCTAGGAGTAACCATAGGACACACCACACACAGCATAGTAGATATTCTTCTTGTCTCCCTGACAGAAATCATCATCATTCAAAACCAACATTTAGCACCTTGCATGGTTTTAGTGCGTTTCATCCATTATGTGACCAAAGTGGAGGCTGACACATCACACACTGGTCTAACAACCTCCTGCTGATAAAATAGCATGATGTTAAGATTTGCAGGACTCTTATTGACAGAATTACCCACATCGTTTGGGTACACACAAATATCAATAACAGAGCTGCTGCAAGGTCATGCAAAACCTCACCAGCTGCAGCTACAATACATGCATGTCTCAGATGGCGCAGTGTACCATTTATTTCACTGGCATTTATCACACAAAACGTTCACTACTGCCACAAAATAAAAATGACAAGTTAGTATCAGGTCTAGTGATCCTTCTTTTTGCAGAGTTGTTGCTGAATTGGTGGGGGTTGTTCTGACCTAATTGTTGGTGCTGTTGGTTGATAAAGCCAATGATGCACAAGATTCACATGTGGGGCAATAGTCGCTCTAGCTATTGGGGATGTGTCCTGTAAATCCTGTTACACCAGCCTGTCAGCCTCACTTCAGGTGGCGTTTATAAGCCTGTGATAACATGGGACGGCTCGCATTGTGGGTGATTACATTAGCACTACCTGCGCACTCCCACACGCCAGTTGGTGAAAATAAAAAGAAACACAAGAGTAACGTTTAAAGCACGCATCATGACAAAGGAATCTGCGGCTAACAGTGGCTATGCTAACCCACCCCCCCGCCACGGCTGTCAGAGCACGGCGCATGTTTTCTGAGACTGACAGCTGAGAGGGGAGGGGGCAGGGGGTTAAAACAGCTGACAGACGCAGCCGTGAGAAATTAAGTTGTCGACAACATGAAGTTACTACTTCACAGTCCTGATAGCAATGTTAGTGACTTATGCTAACACTAAAAACTGAGAACCTACCTTTGCTTTGCCGGCCTCTAGCTTCTTTTGCCTCTCCTCGTCTTCCATCACTGCTGTCCCTGTAGCTAAAACAAGAGGGAAACTGCTTCATACGAAATATCAGCTACAAAAACATAAACGCCAACAGTTAAATATATCTCGTTTGGCTTCCAGCTCGCTGCCAGAGACTTCCAGTCGCCTTTACAGGCTGCTGTCTCCTTGCTGGTAGTCCGCCGCCATGTTTTCCACGTAAACACGAGACCCAACTATGATGACGTCGTGTAGGTGCCTTTACGGCCACGCCCCCTGGCATTCCACCAGTGGTGCTTTCACGGTATTGTCGAAAACATCGGAATTGCTAGATATCCAAAATATCCACCACAACGTGGTTGGAATCAGAATCAGAATCAGAATCAGAATCAGCTTTATTTGCCAAGTATGCTAGCACATACATGGAATTTGCTTCTGGTCTTTTGTCTTTGTCTTTTGTCTTTCTTAATGATGTGTAACTAAGTACATTTGC
>JAUBNQ010000003.1:7951679-7965621 GCA_032353495.1 Ctenopoma kingsleyae
CACACACACACACACACACACACACACACCGATGGCAGAGCTGCTATGCAGCTGACCTGACACATAGGGGGCAAGTTGGGGTTCAGTGTCTTACCCAAACACACTTTGACATATGACAGGAGGAGCCGGGCATCGAACCACCAATCCTATAATTGGCAGGCGACTGTGCTACCTCGTGATCCACAAAGTGTATAATACACAAAAACAGTAAGTATTATCCAAAAGCTTAATTTCATCATTCTTGAGTCTTCAACAAACGTGTGGTATGTTGTATGTCAAGATATTCCATAAAATGAAGGTGTAGTTGCAATTTTAAAACAGGGTGTAGATGTGATTTGGACAGAAAACTCTGGTCATGGAATTAAATAGGAGTGAATGTGTGAACTGACCAGCTCTCTCTGTCATTTGTGCCACACCATTTAAAAACAGAAAGTCATAAGGAAAAGAGACCAGCATTTTCTGAACCAGGACATATTTCTCTACATTTTTAATATATAATTTGTTAGTATAAGTTGAATGGTGAGAGAACAAGAGAGGAAAACAGAGAGAAAAGTACAAAAAAGCAGAAGGGCAGAAATTAGAGTGGTGATGTCACACAGCAACAACGGAATGTTTACATTTACTCAACATTCCGCAATACACACTAATGGAGAAGGATCAGAAATGTCTAAAAACTGCTGAAAACTAAAACTGCTTAAACTCAAAAACCGTAAAAGCTATTAAAAAGCTGAATGGAGGAATAATAGCTGAATGTGTTGAGACCTGTTTAAAGTTTGAATGGTGTCTGTAGCTTAAAGTATGCTGAAGTATTTACAGCTGAAAGAGGACAAAGTATTAGAAGATTTGAAGATGCTCTCCATAGACTGCCATTATAAAAAATAGCTGAAAAAAGCTGAATATTTTAAAAAGTATAAATATTAGAAAAATTCTGAATGGCAGCATAAATATCCTTAAAAAGCTGAACATTTTGATACCTGAATGGTTTTAATAGCTGAAAGTATGCTGAAGTAGTTAAACGCCGTAAAATGTACAGAAGGACTCAGAATAATAATATTAACATATAAGAATAAAGAAAAGGAAAACAATACTGTGAATACTGGACGCGTTCACAGTGATAAGTCGTTTGCTTCCATCTACTGTTTCGAAGTGAGCAGAGCATCGTTTTTACTCCACAACGCCAGGTGGCGCTCATAAACTAATTTCACGTTAAGTAGTTCTCAAATACTAAATCCCGCGAGACTTCTGAACTTTCTCACCCGGATGTTCAGAGAGCTGTCACTGGCACGTAGGTGAGTAACCGAGAAACTAAATAAAACGAAATATGGTATATATGTTTTTTGTTTTTTTTTTTAAATTATTTGTACAAGAAGTCTACGCTTTGAGATACTGATAAAGTGATAAACTGTACACAGTCCTAATTCGTTACGGTTGTGGTTGTGTGGTTGGCCAGGACTTTTCATTCACACATTTTGGGCAGTGTTATGTTGTCGAAGCGATGACTGTAGGAAGTTATTTGTTTATATTTCTGGTGACTAGTGGATTTATTATCACAGCTTGTCATGTGTCATTATTTAGTTATAGGTATTACTACTAATAAGGTGACATTTTCTTTAGTGTCCTGTTACAGGCATTTATGCAATGTGCTTCAATAAGTAAGGACTGATCCATATGCCTGAATCCTCAGTCTTATGCTTCATGAATGATTTGCCAAGTTTGTTTCCTTGACTAGATTTCTCTTCTGTATTTTAATGTTTGACTAGGTCCACTAATACTGGCAGTGATGTGATTGTTTAGTCCCCCTCAGTGAAAATGACAGCAGTAACCAGAATGAGGGCTCTCTTCAGCCTCCATCAATCAGTGACGTTGCCATGTGGCGTTTGGCTCACCCCAGCAACATTAACATCAACCTTTCGTCACAGTGGGCTTTGTAATGCTACTACAAGAAGCAGTGAGCCAAAGACACCAGTGAACCCAGAGAATGAATCACTGCTGGAGAACCTGAATCTCATGGGAGTTGATGTGAAGATGGCACGCCAGCGTCAGCCTGGGGTGCTTCGCAAAGTCTTCACCAATGAACACGGCCTTGCTCAGTTTCTGCAAAGCAAAGGTGCCAGCAGTAAAGTGATCGCCAGCATCATATCCCGCTATCCCCGAGCTATCACCCGCTCAGTTGAACACTTGAAGCAGCGCTGGGAGCTGTGGAGAAACGTCTTCCAGACAGATGCGGAAATTGTGAGCATCTTAGATCGTTCCCCTGAGTCTTTCTTCCGCTCCAGTGATAATGGGAATTTGGAGAAGAACATCACTTTTCTGACCTCACTGGGGCTGAACACCAAAGACCTCCATCGTCTGCTGACCACAGCACCGCGAACATTCTCCAACAGTGTAGAGCTCAACAAGCAGATGGTGGAGTTTCTGGAAGAAATCTGTGCAGAACTTGGTGGGACAAATCCACAGCAGTTTGCTAAAGCTGTCATATCCAGGAACCTTTACATTCTCATTAGAAGCACAAAGCGAGTGAAGAAAAACATACATAATCTGAAAACTTCTCTAAAGTTGAGTGACTCAGAGCTGCTTACCCTTCTCCAAGGCCCTGGAGCAGAAATCTTGGACCTTTCCAATGAATATCTGAAAAATAATTTCACCAGCCTCCAGCAGAAGATGACTTCACTTGGCTGTCGAAAAGCTGATGTTAATAAACTAATTATCACCTATCCAATGGTTTTGTACATTGGGCCAGACACATTGAGCAATAAGCTGGCCTGTCTTCTAGAGGGAGGAATAACAATAAAGCAGATAATAGAGAAGCCCAAGGTGTTGGATTACAGCACACAGAACATTATGGGGAGACTAGAGGACCTGCAGAGAGTGGGATATGACTTTCAGAAGAATGGCATCAACATCTTGGACTCTAGCAGAAAGCGGTTTGTTGCGAAGATGGAAAAACTTACTGCCACATCAGATGACTGAATGTAGTTGCCTGTTTTCTTAAGTTAGATTGTGTTGGAGGCTGCTTTCACTGAAACTTTGCTTCAGTTTTGCTTCCGTTCCTGTTGCCAATAAAATGTGAGTGCTCATCTCTGATGTAATCTCCTTTGTAATGTTTCAATTTTATTTTGTAGAGCTGCAACTTTGATAAATCTGCAAATATGTTTTCTTCATTAATCATAGGTCTTACAGGTAGGTGAGAACTTACCATCACAGAAATTACCTGTTGCTGATTTTATTCAACCACCTGATGAAAACCTAGAGGTATTTAATTTAGAATAGAATGCCTTTTATTGTCACAGTACAATGAGATTAAAAGCAGCTCCTCCAGTGCAGACGTGTGTAGAACACACAATAAACAAATGTTGCAAAAGATGCACTATATACAATTAATTTATTATTATATAAGATAATAAAAGCAGGAAATTGTTAAATTGAGAATGTTTGAGTTGTTGATTAATTTTCTTTTGAACTGATTGGTTCAGCTCTGTTATCTAGTGCTTTTTGACATTAGAAATTATTTTTGTATATTATATTTGTATATTATGGCACTGACAACTCTTTAGAAAGCACTTTCCTTTAATATGCTAATGCATTATTTTCTCTGTCAAGCATATATAAATCACACGTCTTTAAGTAAAAGCATCTAAAAATACCTGCTTGTTCCATCCAGTTTCAGTTCTTTTTATTTACTAATAGAAATCATAATTAATATAAGACATCGTTATGTTTGGTTTTAGCATTATAGAAAAAGTATTTCATTTAAAAAGTATTTTAAAAACTGAATCATGTTACGAATGTTCAAAAAAAGAGGGGACATCGTTGATGTTCCATCCTTGAACTACAGACCTCCAAACCAAAAATGTGATTTGTGCTGCATGCAGCGGAACCAAGTGTCGCCGGAAGTTCACCACGGACATTACGAAAAAGCTGCACCGCCGTTTACTCACGCTGCCAGATGGTTGCTTCTTGTTGTGGAAGATCAAGTTAATCCAAGTTAACTCTGTTTGTTTTTAATTGTGACGAGATTTTATGGTGGTATAAATTAGCGTTTGTTCTGTGATATAATCGGTGAAATGTTTGCGTCGATAGTTTATGTCATTTCAGTTTTGGAGCAAATTATGCTGCAACATCGTTAGCCGTTTATTTTTTCAACCTTGGAAACAGCAGGTTAGTACCTCGGCATTTATTAGTATTTAGCTTAACTAGCAGTTATTATTCTCATCAATTGATCTATTGTTAAGCATGTTGTTGTTGTTGATTATTTATTAATTGCTCAGTGAAAAATGCTAACCATGATTTCCCAGACCCCAGTGACATCTTCAGCTTGCTTGAGAATAGACTGTTTGGAACTTTGTGGAGCACTGTTAAATATATTGACATAATACGACACATTATGTAGTCGGAATATGACCCGATGATACATTTTTACATGTTTCCGTGACATCATCACATCAATGATTAGGAAATTATCAATCTGATGTATGCTGCAGTGATCATCTGATATATCTACAGGTTTAAGAAAAAGGGCTGGAGAGAATACTGTGAAGGTGTAATGGAAAACACTGCAGAGGACACCGTTGAAAAGGGCACAGATGTGGCTGTGAAGGGTAAAGCTGCTATCAAACCAGAGTGAGTAAAAATCCTTCACATGGGTGGAAATCAGTGCAAACATAACAGTGACAGAATCTTTTGCACATGTGACAGTGATCAGACACTGACTTTTATTTCACCATGACAGTTCACTATAGCTGCTGACATCACACCAGTCTGCATTCTATTTAAATTTTACCTTCACAAAACCTTTATCTTCACAAATTTTTTACTTTCACTTCTAAACTTCATGCACAAAGAATGGACTTAACTCTTGACACGACTATTTCATACTCTTGTTTGTGGTGAGAATGAATGTCTAATAGGTCTCATATGTTGTCAGTCTCACATCACATTAGTATAGCACAAAAACTACCTTTTCCAGTAGCTGTGTCAAAAATTGTATGACAAGAATTAAAATTCAGGATTGGACATTGACATTGCATACAATCCACATTTATTATGTCAGAATTCCAGACTGCATGATAACTGCACACAGTATAGTGCAGACTAATTGTGTCAGAATACTGTTTTTGCAGCTGTTATAAAAGAAATCAGGTTATTTGTCAATATTCGGCTAAGGAGATGATGCAATACATGTCCCCCTGTCACTCTAGTTATTGAAATATTTCTTATTCTTTTTTTCTTTGTAGATTCTTAACAACCAAAGATAAATTCCATGAGTTTATAGACTCTGAGTGGCAGCATTCAAAAGGAGGAAAGGCCAGTGAAAATGACACGTCTGAGGAGACAACGGAGACCCGTGTGGAGGAGCCTGAAGCTAAAAAGCTCAAACTGGATTCTGAGGAGAAGGAGAAGTCATGGAAGTCAGATGGTAAACGTCTTCGAGGACAAAATAAGTCAAGGCCACACACGAAGCCCACCACCTATGATGAAAAACGTCTGTGTCTCTCAGTCATTAAGGTATGAGAATTTTAATGCATTCACAAATGACACACAGAGTACTTTTCTACGGCTATGTCAACTGATATTTAATGTTACAACATCTCCCATCCATTCAGGACAATAAGCAGTGTCACTTTGGAGACAAGTGCCACTTTTATCATGACATAGCTGAGTACATGGCATCTAAGCCCCCTGACATTGGGGAGAACTGCTACCTCTATGACACATTTGGAAAGTGTGCTTATGGCCTCTCTTGCCGCTTTGCTAAGGCACACACCACACCTGACTTCAAAACGATGGAGAAAACAGATCTAGTTAAGGCATATGAAGGCAGGAACCTGGTGAAAAACAGCTTGAGCAAAGACCTCCAGAATCGTCTGAGGAAGCGTTCAGTGGCCTTCAAGAAGTCAGAAGAGTACCTCAAAACACTTTCAAAGAACAGAGACAAAGCAGAACAGCAAGGGAACGGTAAGGACTAAATAGGTTTAAGATAGATTTACTTGAGTGTTACACACTTACATATGATCTCTGTATGTTATGTTTTACTTTGCAAATATTTTGAATTTGCACATGCATTTAATAAAATAGTCTTCCTGTAAAACAAAATGTGTAATTTGAATTGATTTAAATTTGGTTTTATAATACAGTCTCATCACACACCCAGGTGATGCCTGTGCAGCTGAACTATCTGCAGATTCGACAGGAGGGGAGCAGCATGTATCTGCTGAAGCACAAACACAAGTACAAACTTCATCTCAGAGCATTATCTCATATATCCAGTCTATCAGTCAGGTGAAGGAGGTATAATCTGTGTTAATTGCTGTTTTTTGGAAGTTAATATGATTGTTTTTTTACAAGCTGCAGACCAGCCCAGACAAACAGCCTCAAGTGAAGACTGTTGGTCCATTGACTGATGCAGATGTCATCAAGTTGCGCCCATGTGAAAAGAAACAGGTATATCTCAGCCAACCACCTTCCTTCCAATAATGTATTTTCTCCACCAATAGTTTTGGTCAATGGATAAAGAGTATGTTTTTGTATTTCTGTATTTAAGGTAGATTTTCAAGACAAGCTCTACCTTGCTCCTCTAACAACTGTAAGTACTCTGTAAGTTTTATCTGTCACTGAATTAGTTATAGTTATGTATCAGACTATTTGCTGTCAGCATATGCAAGAGTTTCTTTAAGATTTTAATACCAAATAGCAGCCCATAAATGAGCTTTTGGGCTCCTTTCTGTTTTCAGTGTGGAAATCTGCCTTTTCGTCGTATATGCAAGCGCTTTGGTGCAGACATCACCTGTGGAGAGATGGCCATGTGCACAAACCTGCTGCAGGGGCAGCAGTCAGAGTGGGCCCTCCTGAAGAGGCACGAAAGTGAAGATCTTTTTGGAGTCCAAGTGAGTCCACTTTAGAAGATGTTAAAACTTTTGAGAAGAGTAGAATGATTCTGTGTGTGTTACGTTGTGTTATAAACATGATTTGTAGAATTTGGTTCTGAAGTCTGAATTGTGTCTCCAGGTGGAGGGCTGCTTCCCTGACACCATGACGAGATGTGCAGAACTCATCAACAACAACGCAGATGTTGATTTTGTGGACATCAACTCTGGATGCCCCATTGACCTTGTCTACAAAAAGGTAAACCCCCCGTCAAAGCGAATAGCCCCATTCAGATTCGCATTGAAGGGAAGTTCCATTGTGTTTTTGCACTCATTTACATTTTGTAAAGCACAACAATGATGGTGTTTGTTTGTTTTGTCTCATCAGGGTGGAGGCTGTGGCTTGATGACACGCACCAGAAAATTTGAACAGATAATCAAGGGAATGAACTATGTGAGTGTGGATCTTTTTAGCTAATGTAACATGTTGATGTTTTCAGTGAAGGCAGGTCTATGGTGTTATGGTGTTGCTTATGGTGTTGGCTGTTTAACGAGAGTTTTGTATGGGGTGGTCAAAAAATTAGAAACACCTCTTAACATAATGCACTCCAGTACAACTCCACCATGTGAATTATCACATTTCTGACAGAGGAACTATAAAATTGTTTTAGATTTATCAAGGTGATCAAATTGTAAAGGTGTACTCAATAAAGTGGCCAGTGAGTGTGAGAGTGGGAATGTTTTGAAACTGAACTTTTCTGATACGTTGAATGCAGAATGAAGACATGGCTTTTTTCTTTCTGAAGGTCCTTGACGTCCCTTTAACAGTCAAGATCCGCACTGGTGTTCAGGAGAAGTCCAACATAGCACACAAACTCATCCCAGAGATGAAAAATTGGGGTGTCTCCATGATCACAGTAAGTTTTGTAGTAGTAGAAGTAAAAATGAATGTGATAAAGTTGTTTCAACTGTAAAAAGTTATTTAGTTTGCTGTATAATCATTTTTTAATGTTTTTTTTGTTACAAAAAGGTATTTTGCCAAATACCTTTTTTTTTCTTCATCATCATTTTTAACGACGTGTCAGCATTGATTCTGTTGCTTTCTTACAGTTGCATGGTCGATCCAGAGAGCAGCGCTACACTAAATTAGCTGACTGGGACTATATCAATACCTGCTCCAAGTTGGCTAGCCCCATCCCACTTTTTGGTATATGGATTTCTAAAGATTTCAGATTAGTTATGTAGCAAAACACTAAGAAAAACAATTTCTATTCTTTTTGTTCAGTTTGGAAATGTAAGATGAAACCCAGGTTGTAGAACAGTAATTTACTGACAGAGATGAGTTGATCTAAGGTGAGTTGTTTTTATTGTTCCAGGTAATGGAGACATTCTGTCCTATGAAGACGCCATGAAGGCAAGAGAGACAGGTGTTTCTGGTGTAATGATAGCAAGGTAGATGGCACTTAAAACAGTAGAACTTTAGCCAAAATAGTAGAATGTCCTTATAAATCCAACAATAGATTTTCTCCTTACTAATGCTGTTTGTCATGTGTTTTAAGTTTTGACCCCATTGCTTTGAGCATATGCTTATTTTATCTCACTGTAGCTGATCACTGTAAATTGCTTTGAAACTCATAGGGCACCATCAGACCTCTTAAAGTTTTCTTGTATAGATGGTGCATTACTGTGTTCAGTCTAGATTTCATGTGTAATCGTGATTTAGTTTTTATGATTTTATTTACTACAGCAGTTCATATAGTGATTCAGAAGCTGAATAAAATGTTAAATCTGTATTACATGTTGTTTATTCAGAGGAGCTCTTATTAAACCCTGGATCTTCACTGAGATAAAGGAGAGCAGACATTGGGACATCTCGTCTAGTGAGCGACTTGACATCCTGAGGGATTTTACTAACTTTGGTCTTGAACACTGGGGCTCTGACACTCGAGGTGTGGAGAAAACCCGCACCTTCATGCTGGAGTGGCTCTCCTTCATGTGCAGGTGGGCAACAACATGGACTACTGTATTTCTGCTACTCTAAACAAGCATGTTTGTTATTATATGTTATTATTAAGCAATATTTGTCTCTCTCTCAGATATATCCCAGTGGGCCTATTGGAGCGAGTGCCTCAGAAGATTAATGAGAGACCACCATACTACATGGGCAGAAACTACCTGGAATCACTGATGATCAGCCAGAATGTTGGGGACTGGATCAGGATTAGGTGAGCTGGAAACCATTTAAAAAAAAAACAACCTATCATTCAACCTCAAGATGCTTTAAGATTAATATATTTTTTAACTTTTTTTTGCCTCTTCAGTGAAATGCTCCTTGGACCTGTACCGAAGAATTTCAGCTTTTTGCCCAAACATAAAGCCAATGCCTACAAATGATTTTCTCTTTATTGGACCACTAAAAACATCAAGGATTTATAGTTTTTTATTTGCTCTGAAGATTAAGAAATCATATTGTTTTAAATGGTAAAGACTGCTGAATAGTCTGTTTATTTGATCTGCAGTACTGAAGTAGAACACATGGTGTTTGTGTGCTTGAAATGTATGTAATAAAATCTTTTTGCCAGATTATGATTTTTCTATTTTGTCATATCTTGCTAATTAAAGTGAAAAGATTTATGATTTGTTATTAAGTACCTTTATTAAAAATACCATAATTGGGAATAGATAGCCGAGTGTACTTATTTGTATAATGTAATGTGATTCTACTTTTGGATATTTTAGTTGGTGGTGGAGCTGTTTAGTAGTCGAAGATTACTACAATATTAAAAACACCTTATAATACAATACAGCACATGGAGGAAAACAATACTGATTAAACTTGTTCAGAGGAAGATGTATGGTGTTATTTTACAACCATACCATAAAGATGGAAATCTATAAGGTTATGTTTTTGTTTTTGTTTTTTAACTGTTCACAGGTTTCATGGATCTCTAAAAAAATAAATTGTATTTGTGTTTTAGTTTAGTAATTAGAATAGGCGTATGTTTCAAGTTTCCAGAAAATGCACAAAGATGTAATTTCACACATTAAAAAAAAATCCAAGTCTAATTAAAATGTTGAATAATATAATGTAAATAATGAAATGTTTGTCATTTTATTTTAAAATGTCTACACACCAGTCTTTAATTGGCTTTAATTGACGTACCAGTCAGCAGTCATCAGGTGTGATCAATTGTCTCAGAGCGTCTAGTTGTAGCTCTGAGGGACTCTGCAGAGTTTAGGCTGAAGCAGAGCTTTCACTTGGATCCATGGATGGGCTCAGGGTCGGGTTACTTGTGGTCCTGACCGGGACTCTGTTGCTGGATTCAGTCTGGGGCTGGAACGGGGTGAATTCACGTAAACAGCTGAATCTTAATGGGACTGCGCCGTGGGGTGAACCACAGAGAGCCCCATCAGGTAAATTACTATCAGTGACTCAGGAAGAAAAATGAGGAGGTGTTAAAGTCTGATCACTGACTTTACGGTTTTTCTGTTCTTGTGATGCTCCTGCGCCACATTTTAATATTTAACATTAGCCTGTAGCTGGCACATAGACTGGCTTCATCATGTGCAGCTGCCTTTTTGGAGCTTTTGCATTCAGCTAATGTAAAGTGCTGACCTTGTGGCTAGGCTGTATTTGTCATGTATTTATCTAAAATCTTATGGCAAATGACTGCATGGAGTGGAATAAATAAACATAATTTCCCATTATAACAGTGCAAATAGGCATACATTAAAACAATTTTTTTTTTTAAATCTGGGATTTATAGAAATCTGAATATTTCTATAAATGAGTGCAGTGTACACATTTTTACAATTATTTATTTTCAAAAATCTGAATACAAAAGTTCTTAGTATTAAACTATATCACTTGAGTAAGAATCTGTTTACTTTTGCAATTTGGTATTTATATTTTCTGTAAAGGAAAAATGCAGATCTTTTTGGGTGTGATTGATTTTATGTAGCTGGACTACCCAAGTAAACTTTGTCAGTAAAAGTTTTGACTTCAGTAATCTGTTACGTTAGTTAAATCTTCTCTCTCTCTCTCTCTCCCCTCCCCCCCCGCCCGCCAGATGATTACAACTACAATGATGTTGATGATGATGATGATGATGATAATAAAATTCCTGAAGATGCAATTCCTGAACGCAAAGGTGAAGCCACCAGCGATGGTGACCTCCGCTCTTTTGCTCACTTTAGACTTCCAGTGAAAGGTGAAGATTCTGGTCCAGGAAACTGGGCCAGTGGTACAAATGATGGATTCCAGGTGAAATTTGCAAGAGCCCCTCCAAGATCCTGGACTGACCGTTCTAGTCTAAGATCTGCTTGGTTAGATGTGGTTTGCAGCAACACCAACTTCCGAATTACTCTTGTGACAGGTCAATTAAATAATCTTAATGTTATAGGTAAGTACTTGGAATTTCTGCTTATTTAAAACCAAGGATACATTTTTCTGAATGCACATCATCATGATTGTCTTTTTGTTTTGTTTTTTTCCCCCCTCTCCAGGCTCGGATCATTTGCTGCTTGTTATGAACGCTCCAGAGTCTTGTGGATATCGTGTGAACCCACTGACTAACACCGTGACTGTACCTTTCACTGGTTGCAATGTGAAATATGTCACAGAGGTTAGTTCTTGGCTCAGTAATAATCTATACTAAATGCTAAAGATGCTGTTTTGCTTGTCAGTTTTGTTGTTCCCTGTAATTAAAATGGTTTTTACCTTGTATTTTAAATTATTTTAGGTGGATGAGTACACCGTGCAGCTGCTGTACTTTTATGAGAATGGTCAGACAAAAGTTGCTACTGCATCTTGTGAGGGCGGTCTTGGGGGGGTGTTAAATTCTAACTTGTTTCCCCAACCCCTTGTCCAACCACAACTCGCACCACCATGTGGCACCTCTACCAATGCTCCAGCAAGTGCTCCAGCAAGTATCCCAGCATCTCCGAAGGCACAAAGTGAGTGCGAAGTGTACTCTAAGACCAGAGTTCAGATTCTGACAGTGTAAAAAAAAAAAACAGTACTGAACTAGTGATACAGATTAATTTAATAGCTTTTATGCTGCACTGATTTCTTTATTTCAGATTGTGTCGTTTCCTCGAGAGAGCGCTTGCGTTGTGGACAACCAGGGATATCATCCTTTAACTGTGAAATGATGGGATGCTGTGTGGATTCATTTACATTTGCTTGCTATTACCCACTTGATGGTAAGGCATCTGATCAGATACTTTTTTTTTCTGTAATTCGTTTCCTCATCATTTAAGTGTGTTTTGTCCTCTCCCTTAGAGTGCACAGCGGATTATCAGTTTATCTTTGCAATCCGCTACAATTCTATATCTGTTCCCGTGGACCCCACTAATCTCGTTATTCCTGGGAGTAACTGTAAACCAGTCATTGCTGATGACAAGGTTGCCATCTTTAAGTTTAAAGTCACAGAATGTGGAGTACGTGTTTATGTAAGTTGACCTCCCTGTTTGACTTGTTTTTACAGTGCAGTATGTAACGCTTCAGCATTGTGGCACTTCACATGCTTTTATGTTGTACTGGAGTTACTTCATTGCTTGCATTCCCCTGTTAAAACTGGATTTTAAATTGTGATACTGTCATATATTCAGGCTGGATCTGTCCTGATTTAATGTTGCATCCCTTTTTCTACATCCAGATACTTGCATAACATTTACAGAGAAGTGTTCTAGAGTAATTCTGACATTTAAATCGTGTTTGTCAGGTATCTGTGGTGACAAACCAATCCAAGCGGTCAACCACATGTGATCTTAAAACACTGAGCACATGTAGCATGTTCACTGAAAAACTGTAAACTACCTGAGAGACTTGAACCTATTTAAAAAATGTGACTTTTTTTTTTTTTTTTTTTCCCCCCCAACAGGATATTGGGTACACAAAGATCTACTTGGTTGAAGTGCGGACACTTATAAAAACTTTGGACCTCAAGTTTGGTGTAATTACAAGAACTGATCCAGTTAGGTGAGTGGACTATACTAATTATTTATCAGAAGACCTAATTGTAGTTCTGTTTATGTTGTAGGATCGATTAATGCTTTTGTGAAGTGTTTGCTAAATATGCGTAGTGCCAAGTTTAAATGGTTGTTTTGTTAGATTTACAGTTGAATGCCGCTACAACCAAAAGGGCACTGATCAGCAGTTACTGGCCAGCACTGGCTACATGGTGAAGACTCCAAGTTCCATCATGCCATCAACATTAATTGGAAATGGTTTATATGGTGTTGACTTAAGAATTGCTACAAGTGAAGTATTACTTTTCTCTTTTTTTTTTTTTTTTTTCTCCCCAAACTAAATTCAGTACAGTGTTGTTGAAGAGAATAGTAGCAGTTCCTCATTTTCACATTTGCTCCTTGCTGCTATAATCTGAACAGATAAGACATATTCCAGTTACTTGCCCAATGTCCATCCACCTTTGAGGCTTCTCCTTGGCAGTCCAGTGTATCTCGAACTGAATCTGATGTCTCCAGTTCCAGAGGCAGTAATTCTGGTGAACTACTGTGTAGCTTACCCCCTCTCTGCAAAGAATGCATTGGTGCTTATTTATGAAGGGTAAGTACTGTCTTCACTGAATCTGCTGCATGTGAATCTTAAAAACTGTTGTTCCTGTTTGTCCATTTATCCATAAGTTTGGTTTGTCTTCATAGGTGTGCCAACCCTAATGATCCAAATGTGGCTATCCTTAAAGTCAGTGACCTTCCCCAAAATCGCCACCAGCGGCGTTTTGTGGTCACTGCCTTCCAGTTTATGGATCAAAAAACAAACCGTTACCTTGATGAAGAAGTAAGTCAAAGCACACAGAGCAAAAACATTATGACCACAGTGATGAGAGGGCAATAACATTGATTGAATCAGTCTGCTGTTGGACAGCAAGTCAACTGGTGTTAATGTTCTGAATATAGCAGAAATTATCAGGTCTAAGGGACACTGGCAAGGGCCAAATTGTTATGGTCCAACAACTGGGTCTGAACATCTCAAAGGCTTGTTTCGAGGCTCCCAGACACCAGTGGTTAGTACCTACCAACACTGGTCTGAGGACTAAACTTTCAACTTGCTGGGA